>JAAGNO010030264.1:0-38735 GCA_033439905.1 Ceryle rudis | reverse complement strand
TTTCTTTCTTTCTTTCTTTCTTTCTTTCTTTCTTTCTTTCTTTCTTTCTTTCTTTCTTTCTTTCTTTCTTCTTTCTCTCTTTCTCTTTCTTTCTTTCTTTCTTTCTTTCTTTCTTTCTTTCTTTCTTTCTCTCTCTCTTTTTCTTTCTTTCTTTCTTTTAGAAATGCAGAAGTATAGAAGTAAATCTCTACCACATTGATCAAAAAAAGACAACTAGAGAAAAGAGAGACCAAAATCACACCAGGAGTGCTGTAACCATTATAACCATTTTCAAGGGTAAACAGAGTCTGGGCACAATGGAGATTAACAGAATTCATTAGAGGGGGAAAAAAAAAAAAAAAAAAAAAGCCTTGTCATTACTAGGTCTAATGAGTTTACACTGGTGAAAAAGGACTTGTTGCCATAGAAATCACAAAGATTAGGAAAGAAAGATAAGCAATACTAGCTTGATGGTGGAGACCTTATCTGGCCACACTCCTCATTGCTGGTATGAGTCCAAGCAGCAGGAGTGCTTTTGGAGAAGTTTATGTTTCGCTCTTCTTTGCCTTCAGCACAACTCCGTTGTTTTAAGGACCAGGGAGAAGGCTTTGAGGACTCAGCTAACCTTCAGAAATTAGTGGATGAATCTACCTCACAGTCACCATGTGGAGCAGGTGTATAAACATGTGAGCATTGCTGCTTCCAAAAGTGGATACACCACTAATGCTGAAGGTTATCTGAGTAAGCCCAGTGTTTCAGATCCTTCTCAGCTAGTAAAGCTTTTTTTTATCTTTATTAGACCTTGTCTGTGAGGATCCAGTATTGGAAAAGTTTTATCCCTCTTCCTACTTGCATTCAGCATGCCATTCACTTATAATGATGACCTCTGTCCCTTGATCTCCCAAGGTCTCTGTACTGGACAAGTATTTATAGACAAGAAGAAGGACCACTTTGTCTTTCATCAAAACCAGCTTCTTCCATGTTGTTGGTTGTTTCAGAGTTGCACATTCATCAGCTAGGCATGAGAAGACAGTTGTTTAGGAATTCATCATGTCCACATCCTAGATCAGCACCCACATCCTGCTTCCATGACCATCTGAACACCCACTGGAGGAATTGGGTAGGGTGGTTGTGTACAGAAGCACCAGTCATGCACACACGGATGAGCTTCATAGATGCTCCCCAAGAGCCAAGTGAGAAATAGAGCAGACATCACAGACCAGGAAACCGTGGGGTCATTCTTGTCTGCCACCTCCAAAGGACAGTCAAGCAAGGCCTGTCCCAGGAGCTCTGTTAAAGCATCAAGGAACCAGAGTCTCACAGTGCTAAAGATACCATTACAGATGTGTCCTCACAGTAATTAGGAACATGTCAGGAGCTTACAGGTCTCTTGGGACAGGCAGCCAGCAAGGAAGCTGGACACATCAGCTGCAAAGGTGTAGCAGAGCTGTCTCTACAACTCAATCAACATGGTGTCACACACAATGGTACTGGGAAAGGACCTTTCTGAAATTCTGGGAAAAACATCGCTTATCCTGTAGGAGCAAGGCTGGTCCTGCCACAGCAGAGCATCTGCTTAGAGCTGGACCTACCTATGCACCCTCAGGAAAGCACAGGTCACCAGTGACTTAGAAGATAAAGGCATCAATGACAGGGCAAAGCTGCTGTCACATGGGCATTCATGCTCAGATGTGCAACTTCAAGTTCACCTGAGGCTGCCTGAAGGAAAAACTATGGAGACAGAAGTAGCACAGGGTATCTTTGTCCTTCTTTTAAGCCCATATGGAAAATGATAAAGCTCATCTAGAACAAATAGAGATCTGTGATGCCTCATAAAGACATTCCTGACACCTCCTACTAAATACTTGTGATGGGTTTGTTCAGGCATAGCCTTTGCACTTACTGGGTAAGGAAGTCAGCCAAACCCAAAACCTTAGTGTCAGAGAATGGGAAGTCTCGTGAATGAATAGACTTGATACTTCTGTGCCAGTGCCCAATGCAGCACTCACCATGGAGTTGTCCAGGGCAGCGTGGGGCCTCCACCATCACTGCCATCAGTGGGTGACTCTATTAATGTTCTCTACCCACTCTTCAGGAGAGGAAGGAAGGTCTTACACAAAGCAGCATCACTTAGCAGCCCAGTAGAAAAGTGTGCTACATGTGCTCAGAGGAGTTGGTGAAAAACACCCACATCCAGTCTGTTAGCCCAAAGGATGAGCCTGGTGGCATGGTAGTCCCTGATGGAGGGTTCCAGAATATAGGTAGCAAATCCAGTGGAATAGGAAGTAAAAAAAAAAAAAAAAAAGGCTTCTCTTTCTCTAGTCTCTCTAGCCTTCTCCTAGATTGCCTTTTCTGGGTCGTCCTCATTTGTCTTCTCCTAGGGTTGACTTTTTTGCTCTCACAGGTCCTCCACTGCATGTATTTCTGGTGGACAGGATTACACCCAAGGGACTGAGTCCTTGACAGGAGGATAAGGCAGTATTCCTTGGTGATGTGTCTTAGATAGGAAAAGAACAGACTGAGGTCAACATCTTGCAATTGGATTTGAGAAAAAGGATCTGACTATTGGGATCTGTTTGGAGGGAACTAACTGGCTTCTTTCAGGATTGTGGTGGTGGACTGAGACTGGGGAGGATCCCTACTCCCTCCTGCATGACCATCCCTGTGCATTTGTGAATACCAGTGGATACTTGGCTGATATAATTTAGTTGACAGCATTATATTGGCTTGCACGTGATTCCAGGCATAACACTAGGCACGATGAGATGAGCAATGCTCATTGCCCCCTGCCTAACATCCTCTATACATCTCAATTAAAAGGTGTCATTGAAGAGGGTTTTGTAAAGTGAGACATTGAATCTGAGCAGCTCAGTGTGCGGGACAGGGAATGCTGCAATGTCTGTGTGCCACTCAATTATTCATTTCCTATTTCTGCATACACAAAAGGTTAATCCATGAGGCGCCTGACACACAAGGAAAGCAGTTCTTTGGAGACAGCTCCATATTATTTTTTTTTTCTTCCTAGTGGTTTTTCAAACATTATCTCTCCTCTGTTTCTTCTCTTCCAGGGTGTATGGGGGGGGGATCATGTAGGATAATGAAGAGCTTCCTCTTCCCAGGCAGACAGCTCAAGAAGAAACTTGATGTGGCTGGTGTAGACAGGATGAATGATGGGTTATTAAAATGTTGCAGCTTTAACATGAGAGTTCTCCACCTCTTCAGTCCTCACCTTCACCAAGCTTTATATACTAGGGAAAAAATGTCATCACTAGAACCTGTACCTCCATCTTTCCACACTCCTGAGGAAGCTGCTACAGAAGCCGACAAATGCTCCCATGTTCAGAGGTGATGAGTGGATTTGCTGCCTCGCTAAGAAAGACATCAGGCAGACAGTCCTTTGGGCAAACTCTGCACTGCTTCCTCCAGTTCACACTGTAGAGCTTTAGGGTTAGAGAGTCTGGCCTCATCCTCTGGCATTCAATGAAATGTATTTATAAAGCATTTGGCAGAAGAAACTGCCACTTTTTCTGTGAGACCAGGCTACAAAGCAAGGGAGGAGGCAGGATGGTATAGCCAGTGCTACACTAGTCTAGGAGGAAAGGCTTTGGGACTGTGTCCTCATCATACATTGCCACAGAAAGTACATCCTTCCATCAGAGCAGTTTTGTGAGGGAGGGTTGCAAAGCTCTACATCCTCCTCCTTTCCCCAAAATATGTGTTTTTCCTTGACATTCAAGGTCTCTGTCCTGCTGAGCTTCTCTTCTGTTGGAGAAATCTGTCAGGACCTTGGGAGAATCCCCAGGAGACCACTTCATGGGTGTCCTCCACTATGCTGTGGTTCCTGGGACTCAGAACAAGTTTCTTGTGCTGCTCTAGGCTGCCAGGACATGTAGGTGAGCAGAGACCTGTAGTGGAGGCTGCTCCCTGTGTCAGAACCAGGAAGGGCTGTGCTGGTTAGTGCTGCTGTCCAGGTCAATGGGGAACTGAAGGGACAGAGACAACCAAGTGTCACCTCAGCCACCCATGGCCCGACCTTCTCTGAGCTTGTCAGTGTATACAACTGGGTGACCCTCAAGCTCTTCCATTATTCATCCCGCTGGACTGGTCTCATGAAGAAGGTTCAAAAGGTCGGCTCACTATAAACATGCTGAATGGGGAGATACTATAGGCTGGAAATTGCGCCTGTCACACCAGAGTGATTCTCATTGATGGTGTTTGATTTGCCATTAATATTAATTGTAGTTTTTGAGGGATGGTCACAAAGATTTGTCACATGTTAACTGTCCCAGAAGTGTTTGCTGTTGGAAAAACAAATATTATCCAGAAGTTGTTCTTAAATGGCTAAACTTCCTTTTGCAATGAAACACAGAGCTGAACAAAATAGAGGTGCCCAGAAGACCCAAGTGCAACAGATGAAATGGAACCTTAGACATCCCACTCTCAATCTACAAGCCATTCCATATATCCTAGGATGGCATAGGAGGGGAAAGGAGGAATCTCCTGAAACACATCAGGATTATCAGGCAGATGTGTAGGGCATACAGGCAGCAGTAGATGGATTTCATGCCACTGCTGTCCCAGTGCCATGCAGACCATGCAAAAGATACCCTTGTAACTCAGGATATCCCATATGAAGCTACCATGCTAGGTCTTCTCTTGCCACATCAGGCCAGGCCATGCAAAAAGGCACCTTGCAAAGTCTGCTCCTCCATTCCTGAAGAACCCAATAACCTTTGTGTGAGTCTGTGGTTCCCAGGGTGCATTTCTGCCCATCCAACAAGAAATAACTTCACAGTTGGAGGCCACATTCACACTCTTTTCAATTATGGGATGGTGCTGCTCAGAGAAATGGGAGTGAATTTATGGCATCTGTGGGTTGACTGCTGGAAAAAGAAGGGTACCCTCATGTTTCCAGGTGCTTTGTACCATGGAGGGATACTTTTCTTTACCTACAGTTATTGAAAAGTAATATTTGTTGACACTGGTTGTTTAGGTTTTTTCTGTACTCCACTGAATAACAGCAACAGCTTCAGCTCCAAACTCAGGTGGTGTTTTTTGGAGAAGACAATCCACTGAGTATCCAGGAAACTACAGGCCAGTCAGCCTCACCTCCATTCCTGGAAAGGTGACACAACAACTCATTCTGGAGGTCATGTCTAATCATGTGGAGGAAAAGAAGGTTATCAGGAGTGGTGAGCATGGATTCACCAAGGGGAAATCATTGATAGTGTTCTATGATGGTATGACTGCCTGGGTAGAAGAGGGGAGAGCAGTGGATGTTGTCTACCTTGAGTTCAGCAAGGCTTTTGACACTGTGTCCCATAACATCCTATGAGGATGTTCATAGGGAAGCTTAGGAAGTGTGGGTTGGATGAATGGGCAGTGATGTGGATTGAGAACTGGCTGAATGACAGAGCTCAGAGGGTTGTCATCAGCAGCTCAGAGTCTAGTTGGAGGCCTATAGCTAGAAGAGTTCCCCAGTGATCAGTACTGGGTCCAGTACTGACACACCAGAAGGCTGTGCTGCCATTCAGCAAGATCTGGACAGGGTGGAGAGTTGGGCAGAGGGAAATCTAATGAAATTCAACAAAGGCAGGTGTAGAGTCCTACACTTCAGGAGGAATAACACTGTGCACTAGTACAGGTTAGGGTAGATCTGCTGGAAAACATCTCTGCAGACAAGGACCTTTGAGTCCTGGTGGATAACAAGTTAACTATGCACCAACAATGTGCTCTTGTGGCCAAGAAGGCCAATGGTATCCTGAGGTGCATTAAGAAAAGTGTGGCCAGCAGGCCAAGTGAGGTTCTCCTTCCCCTTTACTCTGACCTAGTGAGGCCATATCTGGACTATTGTGTCCAGTTCTGGGCTCCCCAGTTCAAGAGAGACAAGGAACTACTGGAGAAAGTCCAAAGAAGGGCTACAAAGATGATTAGGGGACAGGAACATATCTCTCTTATGAGGAAAGGCTGAGAGACCTGGGGCTGTTTAGCCTGGAGACGACTGAGGAGGGATATTCTCAATGCTTATCAATGCTTATCTAAAGGATGGGAATCAAAGAGGATGGGGCTAGACTCTTCAGTGATGCCCAGTAATAAGACAAGGGACAACAATCACAAATGAGAACACAGAAAGTTCCATCTGAACATGAGGAAAAACTTTACTTTGAGGGTGCCAGAGCCCTGGAACAGGCTGCCTAGAGAGTTTGTGGTCTCCTTCTCTGGAGATATTAAAATCCTTCCTGGATGCAATCCTATGCAACCTGCTCTAGGTGAACATGCTTTAGCAGGGAATTGGACTAGATCATCTCCAGAGAGCCCTTCCAACCCCTATCACTCTGTGCTTCTGTGATCCTTTGGTGGAGCCAGTATGCCCTGCTGCTCAAGGAAGAAGTGCAGATGATGTGGTTGGATGATGCACCTCATTTTTAAGGCTATGAATGGTGAAAGGAGTGAGCACTTCTTAGTCATTTGGTTGACCAGAAATACTTGTAAACTCTCACTGGTATTTCTAAAAAATTCTCAGATGAAACACCCAGAAAGAGTAGATGTTTCCTTCTGGTCTTTTCAGAATGAAAATTTTCCCATTTGCATTACAAACACTAGCTGAGGATCAAGCAAAATCTAAATGAAATTACCAACAAAAGGAAAGAAAACCTGTCTCTGCTAATGATAAAGTTTGACCAGAACTGTAGGTTAAGCAGGCATCCTTTCTGTAGGAATACAGAACTTTTTCAGTTTGGAGCTGGCCAAAAGAAACCTCAGTTAAACCAGAAAGAAGTGTTTTCTTCCAGTCTGCTACAAGTACAACCTGGGAGTTATCTGGGATGGAGGTGATATGCCAGTCAACTTATGTTACATTAGCTAAGAAATACTGTTTGAGAAATATTCTTACATCTGGCTTGAGGACTTTGAGGAAGATCCAAAGTTAGTCTTCAAAGTGTGCCTGGAGGGGACTATTTGTTCTGCTATTGTCCCAGACAAGAGTCTGGTACTTGGGAGAACAGTTGTGTTAGCAAAGCTTTTAATCCATGGGCATTTGAATAGATGCAACATAGTTGCTGAAAAGACATTTGAAGGTGTGCAAGGTACAGGGGCTAGAGACCTTGACTTCAAGTTGGAGATAAATCCCATCATACCATTCCTGAGTTGTCTTTGTGTCTCTAAGTCTTCTATCTTTGTCAGCACTTGTTTAAAGGAAGGTGGGAGAAGACTGCTCTAAACTGTGCAGTATTATCAGTATGTTCCTTTTACATTTTCCCAGGCAGAAAACTAAAATTTCAATCTACCTGATCTTGACAGTGAAAGCAAGTGAAATGTTCCTGATCCAGTCTGTAGCTGAATTGAAATATGGCCTATGACCTAAAGAAAGTTTCTTAGCCGCCATGCAAAACTTGGACAACCACCTGCAGGAAGATCTAAACTATTCCTGGACACTGAAGAAGATGGGCCACAGACTTCTCCATATTAACTGCTCTGGCACTCACAGCTCCAAGGTCCAGAGCTGATGAGGGAGGACTCCAGGTTGATCCTTGTGGAAATCAGGAAAAATATCATGGATGAACTAATGCAAGAACTACTGGAGAATCTTGGAAATCTGAGACATTCAAAGAATCAAAGGAAACAGTCTTCATACAGTGTTGAACCAGTTAAGTCCTTTGTACAGGGAGTTACCGAGGCCAAGAACTAAGCAAGATCTGGGTGGTGATGCGACATTTACATGCACTCTGAGACCTGTCAGTGCTGGTGACAATATCTGATTTGAAAATGCGAAGGTGAGCACAAATTCATGACCATATCCTGATCTCTAAGTATTGGAGACCTTTAATATCACATCAAGGATATGATATCAGGATTCAGAGATGAAGGAGATGCAAGGATATTGGCTGGGTCTCTTGCGTCACCTGTTTGAAGCTGATCTTTGGACAGGGTGCTGCATTCAGAGAGGACAACATGGCAATTGATATTTGAACAGTAACCTTCCAATCCACCATGATTTGCCTGGTGAATGCACTCAGGTGGGAGGAAAGCAGAATGTACTGCATGTCTCAAAAGACCTTTGTGGAGATTTACACAAAGCAACCCTCCTTCCAGACCATTTAGAGTCTTACAAAACCCCCTGGTTTAATTGAGAAGAGTGTATTTCTACACAGGCACATGCACCTAGGAAGGATGATCATTTTCATGCCTCTCTAACCTGCATATTAAGCATATGTGAATCCTCACATGTATAGGGGAGACCTAAATGGGGCAACATCACAGAGAATCACAAGTAGTCACAGCCCTCTCCTGTCTCTCCAGCATGCACACACCCACACATATTTGAATGCAGGATTTTCTGCAGGTATTAAGTTCCTCTGGGTTTATCTGAGAGCAGGCTGCTCTAGTTAAAATAACACAGTGCAGCAGAACAGAAAATAAGATGTCACGGCAAACTAAACATCTTCACTTTCACAACATACTAAAAAGCTCTGGGGTGAGTACAGATGGGATAGTGGCAAAGACACCACACAGCCCTGCAAGGACCCTTGATGGGTGGCTTTAACTGGTCATGCATTTCTATCTTGTCATCATTCCCAGGGAAGAGGTGGGTGAGATGGGCACAGGCCAATCTTATCTTCTAAGACATCTTTAATTTTTGCTACTAAAGAATACATTTCATTTGCAGTAACATCTTATTTTCTGTTCCACTGCACAATTTTATTCTAAGGTGGTTTTCTGCTGGATAAAGTCTGAAGAACACTCTAGCTTTCTTTTCAGTAAGAAGAGCTTTGGAAACCCTGCTTTTATTTATTGGTTCGTTTTATTTCCTGTTCTTTTTCTGCCATGTTTAGTATGACTGAGTGACCAATTCAATAAAAAATGGAAAACTTGTGCAGATTGTGTAATAAAGCAGAGCAGGTTACTGAAAGCTCTGTATTATGCTTTCAATATTCTTTACAAAATACAGATTTGAAATAGAGATATGCTGAATAAGATGGGTCGCTGATATTTCATTTCAGTTCATATTGTGGCTATGAATAGGAACAGTCACCAGTATAAATCTTCTGAGACACCCACAGGGAATACACTCTAGGGAACAGCCCTGTTGTTCCTTGAAAATACAAACCAAAGTCTTGGAAGTGCTCCTTTCCAACACCAGGAGATGAGACTGCAAGATCTTTGAGTCAGGACCAGACACTTCCATTATGCATTGTGCAGTGCCTGGTGTGAAGGCATCGTGCCTCCTGTTCTTGGGATGAGGTGACATACTGACAATACTTATTCCAGCCGCAGCTCCTCTTCCCCTCTAGGTTGATGATCAGTCTGCATGACTCCCACTGCTCCATTTCCACTACCAAGGAAACCCCACAATGATTAAACAGAATCATTTGCCCAATACATGTTGCTTTTCTGCCTATGTGTATGGTGATGTTCATGCAGTATGTGTTTTGCTGAGAAGCCTGTGCCAACTCAGCACATCTCCTACACAGCCCCCATCACTGACAACTTTCTGCATACACTATTTGCTTTATTTTCCCTTTGCTGCATTGAATTTGAAGGTTTAGTACAGCAGCTGCTCATGTCCAAGGGGAAAGTATAGTTATGAGGAGGTGGTTTTCTCCGTGTAAGGGATACTGCAACAGGGTGATCTGCAGACATGGGCTTCTGCAGAAATGGCACCACCTTAGTAGGGGAGCACCAGTTATTTATAAGATAGCAGGAAGCTTATTTTCACCTCCATTTTGTGGGAGATGGCTAAGACAGAGTGTGGTTACAACACAATCTTACTTCTGTGCAACAGAGTTTTTTTGGGGTCATTTCCAGGTGTTTTCTGTGCTTAGTCCTGTGCTAGCACAACGGTAGTGCTGCTCTGTACAGGTAAAAAGTTCAGCAGCTTATGGAGAAAATGTTATCCCCCAGCAGCTGCTCATGAATTCTTATGTGCCAGCAGCAGTGCATGAACCATTCTTTGTTGTAAGATAAAATCTGACAGAAAAGCATAGCTCCTGACAGAAAAATCTGATGCAATTAAGTTTCTGTGCACAGCTCATAAACTTTGATATGGCGAATAATAGCTAAAATTGATCTTAAATCCAACATTTAAAAACATACCCAAACCCCCCACATTCCACCATATCAACTCCAGGTATCCATCTATGCCGACTTTGTGTAGGCAGGTCAAGTTTTTCTTTTAAAGAGAATTATTAGTCAAGAAAGAAAAGAATAGGACATTGTGGATAAATCCCAGGCAACGGTGCATTTCTAGAACTGTGTATTAGCAAAACTAATTCCAGAGGAAAAGCTGAACAAAAATTATGTAGACTAGCCTTGAGGAATTTCTCTTGCCATGTAAGCAAAACCAAGACTATATGCCAGATTTTATCACCAGTTTAGATCATGGGTTTAGCTGTGATGTTGCTACTAGACCCCTTTGTGTCTCTACTGTGTTTGTATCTTGGATGAAAAACATACTTTGGAGTCAAAAGAAGATTGTTTTTTCTTGTACCATGTGTGTCAGGGGAGCGGGTGAGAGACAGGGACATTCCCACCAGTGACAGCAATATGGTCCTTACTGGGAGGAGATAGGTAAAGAGCATGAGCTAGGGACTAAGCATGGTCTTGTACTTTTTAGAGTATGTAGAAAATGGGGCCATGTGAGCATCTTCAGTATGAAACAAGATAATATGGAGAGGGGAAAGCACATTATGAATACTAAATATATCAAACCATTACACTGAACAGAACTTCCTATAGTCAGGATAAACCCCAGTATTTTCTGTTTCCAGCAGTTGGGGATGGGGTAGCCCAGGTCTGGTGCCTGGCACACTCCTTTATCCCAACTTCTAATGCAGTTCAAGTGAACTGAATGTCAACATTTGTGGAATAAGCTGCTTTAAATATGAGCAAAGCATCTGAAGTTGACTGCAGACCATTCATATTAACTAAACTGCTAACAACATAAAAGAGAACCTAATAAAGCCTTAATGAAATAATATTTGAAAGCAATCTTAGCTAAAGAGGACGCACAAGATTCCTTGTCTTTATGCATGCAAAATACAGGGAAATTTTATTTCCACTACTGCATGCCCAGAACCTAACAGTCACCGTATCATCCCATCGCTGAGAGGTGGAAACAGACACCTGAGCAAAACCTGCCTGCAGAGAGGAATCTCCTTAGACACCACACTTTGGAGATGTCAGATGATCCTATTACAGACTTATCAAAGCAGTGGGGATTAGTAGAGATAAAACAACTTCCAGTACTGGTCTCTGCCTTTCTTTGCTCTTTTGTTTGTCTAAATAGCTGTTTTGGTGAGTGCAGAGAAATAATAGGAGGCAATTATTGCTTCATGTAATGTTCCATGTTTGGTTTTGTAATCCTTCAGTTCCATTTATTTTCATTTTAAGCAAAAAAGTTCCCCCTGGAATATTATAATCGCCTTTTAGCTTTCCACTGCTCTCCTCCTGCAGAAGGGCTCCTGGCTTTGTATGCACCTGATGGCAACACAAGGTTAGCAGCATCCCCAGGGCTTGGGGCATTGAATGCCCATTGTCTGGGCTGCAGTGCCGAGATCCAGACACAAAACAGCAGGAACAAATCCACCCAGCAGCCCAGCGCAGAGAGCTCTCTTGCTGGCATTCCTCTGTGGCATCTGTGGCTCAGCTCCTTTCACCTTCAGGAAACCAGAAAGGGGTTTTGAATGGTATGGAAGAGGCAGAGGAAACCAGAAGGTTTTCCAAAACCAGCTTTTCAATGCCTTTGAAAAATCTGACCTTATCTGAGCTTTTAATCAGCTTTTAGATCCTGAAAATTTCTATCCATCCTTTCCCTAGTAGATGATCTCTTTTAAAAAGTCTCCTTAGGAAGATCTAATAGGGAGTCCACTTGTGCTTTCCTCCATTTCCTCACCTTGTCCCTCTAGTCTCTCCTTAGGAGGAACCAGGAGGTCTCTGAGAAGCATCACTGTCCACCAAGCACCATTAAGGGGGGCTACTGGCGTCTGGAGTTACAGGATTTGGGAGGGAGGACAGGGACGGTAAGATTGTGCCACAGAAAATCTTCGTCACATAGTTCTGCAGGTAGCACTGGGGATTTAAACTGAGGGGGCATCAGCTTTTTCTACTGAGTGCCTCCCTGGAGGCTAACTCAGTTCCCTTTACTGGGAGCCCCAGCAGTCAGGTTGCAGATGGCATTTTGGTAGATTTAAGAGCTACTGCTGTCTTATGTGTTGCTTATCTCCTGATTGAGCTACTCCAGGAGTGGGTCTACTGACTTTGTGTGACTGCCTGGGTCACGAAATCAAGAAATCTCATCTTTGCTCCAGAGAAAAGTTGTAATGTGCTTGCTCCCTCCTGGAAGTACATAGTCCATGCTTAGGAGGGCAGGCAGTGAGCCATCCCTTTCCGAAGTATGTCTGCATTCCATGAAACTGCCATTTTATATCAAAAAAGACAAAATATCACCTGTTTTCTCCCTCTACTCTTCAAGTCCCTAAAGAAGGGATGTAAAACTGCAGAGCTGTCTGGTGATTAGCTACCCCTGTAACCAGAATTAGAAGACTGCAAGGTTTAAGCATATTTAACATTTGCTTGTGTGACACAGATGACTGGCTATAATCACAAGAATATTTACATGACCCTGGGTTGCCAGGCTACAAATACAAACTTGTGAGCAGTTGTGCAGAAGCTGGAAAGGAAGGAGATGTTTAAGTACTTTGCTGGTTCAGGGCCTTAAACGATGGACATGAAATGATGGATGAAGATGCCATGGTTGGAAGATCACTCACTGTCAGCTGGGAGGCAGAGGCTTGGCATCTGATGTACCAGTACATGACCAAGGTGGTGGTGTTCATTCTCCATACCCCTCTTTCAGCTTGAGCTGGAACACCACCAAACCAAAAGTGTACTTGAGCAGGGATGTGAATTTTACCAATTTGAACTCTGACACAAAGGCACCCCAAACACTTGACCTTTGAACCTGTTTATGCCACAATTTGAGGAAAACACCATTCCTCGAGGCAACGGGCTTGTGGACTGTTAACTTCAGCACAAGGATGCTCCTCTGGACATTAAACCTAAGTGTACACTTAAGTGTTTTGCTCAGCTGAAAGGGCTCTTCCACTTAGGATTTTAAAATCCAAAGAGCAGCTTGCTTGTTCTGCCTGGAGTGTCTTTGTTTCATTTGTGCGAGTTAGTTTTGTCTGGCTCTGTAAATCCTGCAGCTGGTCCTGGGGAATTACATGGGCCAGCACTCAGCATGGGCTTTGTGGACTGCTTCTTCTCACTCACACGCCGACTGCAGTAAACAAACTCGGGTGCCTTGGCTAAGTGTTCATAGCGGATTAAACGCCGAGCCTTAACTGATACTTATTGACAACAGCTTTTGCAGGGAAGAGAGGACAGGTGACAATATCAAGAAATATACATAATAAAGCTTTGGAGAAGTGTGCTTGGGAGATGGGGGTGGGTGGGGAGGAAGGATACAGGGAAAATAATGCATAATTCACAAGACAAATTAATCAGTCCTCTTTCCTCTGCCTGTTGCAATTATATGGAACATGAATAATCACCAGGTTACTATTTTTTATTAGTAGTATTTTTATACCAGGAGGCTAAGCAGTGGGGATGGTGATATTTGAGTGAGGAGGAGCTGAAAGCTGCAGTCACATTTAGAGTAGTGCCTCATGAAGATTTCTATCTAGTTGTGCTTTCATTGTGGAAAGAGCTTTTTTTTTTTTTTTAATTCATTCTTTCCCTTTTAGATTGGTGGGGAGTTGAGGAAAAAGGAGGGCGGGGGTTGGTGCGCGTTAGAGCAGAGAGATTGGGTAAAATTATTTTCCTTCATGCTTGGCTAGGCCTCAGTGCGAAAAAAGGGGACCCAGCTTAGGGCTGGTGGGAGATTGCAGATAATAGCAGCTTCATTTCTAACTGACCTTCCATGCATTCGGCCCAGCCGGGGGAAGGTGGGGGAAGGAACAATGAGAGCCACCTCCAGAAAAACCATCCCTGAATACCTACACCAGGCTCTGGTGAAACTAGGTGGAGAAAAAAAAAAAAAACAAAGCAAGAGGGAGGGCTTTGCCTGGAAAGGCGTTCAATAACCCCCACAGGAGGAGAGGAGAGGAGAGGAGAGGAGAGGAGAGGAGAGGAGAGGAGAGGAGAGGAGAGGAGAGGAGAGGAGAGGAGAGGAGTCGGGAGCAGAGGGCTAGCACTGTGGTGGGAGGGAGCCCCTGGGATCTGTGGTGGTATGAGATCCATGCAGCCATCAGGACACTGGTCTAAAAACTGTCAAAGCAGTCTATAGAAGTCAAATCCAAGTCCCAACTCAGGAAGAGGTTTCATCCAACATTCAACATCCATTAGCAGGAATAGGTGTGGGCTTGAAATACATTCATGAGCACCTCACTCGCCTGACCTTTGTACTTTAAGACCCTTTTGAAAACATGCATTTTATATCTTAGGAGGAAACAAAACCTAGTATTACATTGAAGGTGACATGAACTGAGCAAAGGGTCTGATGAAAGGTGCAGGGTGCAAGTGGTCCTGCTTGGCACAGTTGGAAGGAGGCCATTAAGAGTCTCAGCAAGATTTTATCTTTTTTGCTTGAGAACATTGTTGGTGCTGGGTGGACCTCTCCCAGAGGTAAGATGAGTAGATATTTCTTTATGCAGACATTGAGTAACTACTTCTTTTTCTGTCTAACACTCAATCATCACATCTTCTCTTTCTTTTCATTTGTGTGGGGTAAGGCCAACCTGGGAGACTTCTCCAGAGAGGCTTTGGTAGTCATCAGCTTAGTAGAAGAGTGTCTTACCAGGTGGAATATCCTGTGACAAACATGCTTGTTGTAAGGATGGGCAAATCTGGTCATAGTAAAAGTAGACCTGGGTCTTCTGGGATGGAAACTGCTGTAATCCTGCTATGTTCAGATGAGCAACCTGAGTGCTCCCTGGTGTCAACTCTTTTTGCTGTGGGTTGCTTTGTATCCCTTTTTTTATACTGCTGAACAGTTAGAATCTTGTTTTAAGTGGGAAGGGAGAGAAGAGCTGTTTTGTACTAAGCAGGCCTCTCTGCAGGCTCTTGGATTCTGGTGCCCTGATGATGAAGGCAAGCATTTATTGTTCTCTGCTTGCTCTTTTCTCCACTCTGCCATGAGCAGCTCAAAGTGCAGGTCCTTCCTGGTACTTCTATATTGATTGCATGGTGGGATTCACTCAGTGAATCAAGTGCCTTTAGATTACAAAAAGCTATTTCTTGTCCCAAAGTCTAGGCTTGTTTCTCCACTTTGTGTAATGCCCTCAGCACCTGGAGGTCCTGATGGTAACTTCAAGCCCTCATTGGTGGTAACGGAGCACCATGATCTTCTTGCTTGCAATACCACTGCAGCTCAGTTAATTCTTCTGGGATTTCTTAAATGCTGATACTGTCATGGAGCTCTTCAGCACCTTTGTAGGTTGCTTATGTGCATTTGTAGTTTTTCAAAGAACTGAGGGGGTCTGGAGGTTTGCACAGGCAAAAGTGTGTGGCATGAAAATTTCTTACTTTCACCTACCTGAGGCTCAAAAGCTACATATAAAATATACCATCAGAACACCTTGTGAGCGGACTGGTTCTAAAGCAGAGTTGGGACAGAAAGTGGCTGTGAAAAGTGTCTTCCTCATTTCTTTGCTATGTATGTAAAATTAAAAAGGGGAGTAAACCCTTTTTTAACTTAAATTTCCACTGACATAAAGAGGCTCATCAGACCTTAGTGCTGCTCTGTGAAGTGTCTGTACTCAGATGGTGAAGATGCCTTCCAGATTTCTGGCCTCTAGCATAGTCTTGCCAGTGGATTCTCCCATGGACACCTGCTCCAAGACAGACTGGACAGCACAGCCGACCAGTGTAATTAAAACAAAAGGTCTCTAATTAGACAACAGACAGTTTTTTGCATGATGCTACATTATGGGTGGAGGGAAAAGTGGTTTTGCTTTGCTTGTTTATAAATGATGCTGGTAATCAGGAGCCTATTTCCTGCAATTTTCTTTGAAATGCTACTGCAAGTTGATCAATTAGCTCCCTGGGAAGCCCCAGGTTGTTACTTTCATGGAAGTTGAAGTATTATAACTTTAAACATAAAACATCAGATACATTTCAGCTAGCTTCCCAGCTGAAGCTTTTCCAAGAAACTATATAGTGTCTCCATCAAACAGCCTACATGTGAAAACAGCTAACAGAGGTTTGCTGTCAAACAAAAATCCTGGCATACGATGGCTTCTGTGTATAAAAAGAAAGGTGTTACACTTCCTTCTGTTCCTACCGAGTACTCTTCCAGCAAGAACCAGCCTCCTGCCATCAACAGCTGGGCTCAGCTTGTGGACATCTTTGCTGAACCACCCAGGTGCCTGTGCAGGACTAAGCTAAAACAGGGTTTGGGGAAGGTTTTCAAAGTAACCTGACCTGTTGTCTGGGACTGTGGGGAGGTCCAGGGGTGCAGGTGGGTCATCTCCCCAAGGTGCCTTATGTTGCTGAGCTGGAAAGCTCTGCTATAAAATACCTACCGGATGTTATTTGCCTCCTGGTTCTTCTTCTGTTCTTTTAGAACCCCCTAAATTCTGCAAATTGGTATTGCTTCAGATACTCTGTCCTCCTCCTTGACTGCCCCAACATCAGGACAAAACAAGTACCAGCCAGTGAGTCCTTTAGAGAAAAAAGATGTGGAGTAAAAATGCTTTATTTTCTTTCTAGAAAAAAATATAAATAAATAAACAAAAGGATGTTTATAATTTCTCCAGAGTGGAAATTGCACCTGCCAGTTTGTTTTCTCAGGCCTTGGCTTCGTGGAGTACTTCAGCATAATTCTAGCTTGAATTGCACGAGTTCTTCTCCTGCCTAGCTTCGGTTGGATGACTCACGGGTTTTTAAGTTGGCCACATCCTGCAGGGTCCTGCCAAATTGAATGAAGCCTTTCCTTCCTTCCAGCTCAAGGATGAAGAATCAGAGCTAGTGTCAAACAGAGGGCTGGTTCTTCAGCACCTCACCATCCCGCCTTCAAAACCTGCCTCTTGCCCAAGCTCATGTCAAAACGTTCTGCTTTGAAAGTTGCATTGTGGTTTTGTTTGACAAGTAGAAGTACAGAGACGTGCTAGGTACTTCATAATGTTTCTCATGGGAAACAATTTAAAATCTTTTTACTTTAAAAAAGTGTTTTCTCAATGTCTTGTTAACTTCTTGCTGCCCAGCTGTAGGAATTATTCCTGCATGTCTAAGTTTGCCTAAACCTTTATTTCCAGTCTTAGAAAGGTACTAGAGGCAGTGTTAAGACAGCCTTAATTTTGAGTTAAATGAGAGAGACATTTTTCTTCATGTGTTAAAGCTGATGAACTTCACCATCAGTAGAGCCCCACAATGACCCTGAGTAGGCTGTAGTGCCAGGAGGAGACTGCTTTGCCTTCTGCACCATCAGCATGAGGAGAATATTAAATGGACTTGCAGGACCAAGAGAAGGTTTTCACTAGACTGTAAACTCAAATCTACACACTCAGTGTTGCCTCCTTCTGGTGCTTTAGTTTCCAAGGGAAATTTTATCTGTTCTCATGATTTCACTTCAGATTTTGAGCATCTTCTAGGAAGCCCACTGAGCTCCTTTGTCCTGTTTCTTATAGGTACTGGGTTTCTCTTCTTGTTCCTTCTGGGCTTGTCTTGATTAAGGTGACTGCTCAAGCCTGCACATGAAATGTACTATACAGCCTGAATTTCTCCTGCCAGTTCTGCTCAGGGAAATCATGCAAATGTATCCTGCTTATACCACCTTTTACTAAAGGAGGAGAGTACTGAAGTTTAGTTGTGTCTTGGGGAGGGATTTTGAGACGTATGTGCTCTGGTCCTGCTTTTAAGTCCTAAAGACAAATGGTAGCAGTTGTTTCCTTCATCCTATCACACAAACTGGGCCTGAGACATGGACAGCAAGGCAAATGCTGCTGTTGTGTTTTCTCATCCTGTTCCCTCTTTAATAACAGCTGACTAACCTGTTCATTTACCCCACAAGTCCTATCTAATGTTAGGAAAGACTTCTAGCTAACAAAATATCGAAATTAAAGAAAATTACTTGTATCCATCCAATTTCTATGAGAAGGAATTCTATTAAATCCCCAGAAGAAAGTGAATTATAGCTGTACTTTCAGAAGCAGACCCTTGAATAAACTTTTTTAGTTATTTCACATAACTTCCATTATGACTGTCATTATGAAGCAGATGAACATTTTCTTGAACAATTAGACGCGGGTGTGTGGAATAAAGAGTGTAGTTCGCCTGAGATCATTGAAACCTATCTGTTTGGGTGATTCATTTTCTTCCAACTAGGCTGCCCATAATAAGCTTTTCTCTGGCTTTGTCTTGTTTCCCATTTCAGTCGACCACAATGCTCAAAGAATTGAAAGAATGTCTTTCTCCATGTCCTTGTGCTATGACTGAGCCTGGCAAACAAAAAAATTTTTTTTTTTTTTTAAAAAAAGCAGAAAAATAAAAGAAGGAGGCAGAGCAGATTGAAAATAAAACACGAGCTGTTCCTTGTGGTGATGGCAACTTGGGGCATGAGGGCCTTGAGAAATGTTGTGGAGTAAAGGATGGGAGATGGAGTATTTCTGCTCTTAATCAGAAGTGAAAACACATCCAAGTGCATAAGGAATGGCAGAATCTCTTTTGTATTGACCTGGCCAATACAGGTGGAGTCACATGCAGGCATAGGGATGAACAGAAGACTTCATGTCCTGCTTCCATGACTTCAGTAAAGTAGCCTATGTTAGTAAACTGCTCCTGGTGACCTGGTGGAAAACTAAATTCAGCTAACCAGTGTGCGTGCAGATTACAAAGGTTTAATACCTGGTACGCAGAGCTGATGCCAAGGAAAAGAAATGGTTTGTAAAAATCTTTGAAAATACATAACGTCCTCTGTGCATCTTTCCCATGCCCCCACCCCATGGTCTGGGGTTGCTGATGGAGGTGCAATGAGCTCTGCTTACTACTTTGCTCAGATCATTATTTTCTGGCAGCTTTTCTCTGGAGCTTATTGGGACATTGCTGTGATTCACAACCAGGCTCTGTTGTTGATGCAGCAGCAAGGAGCCACAGCAGGCTCCAGTGTCTGTCCTGATGAAGGCATCTCTTCCCTAAGGGCAACAGCTTTATCCTGCATATAAAAGTGTGGCTTACTCTTCCTGTACCGCACAGACTGCTTTAGTGACTCTGTTTTCAAGTGGACCAGCCCGAATTTCCTTGTTTCAATAGTTGTCTTAAAGCATGTTGTGAAATCATGACTGCACCTCACGTTAACAGGAGTGGGTGTTGTGAATCTCCTTCTTGGAGAGCTCATAAAGCAGTTAGGTATTTTTTCCTGTACAGACAATGTACATAAATATACCTGGATAATGAGAGATGACTGATAATACAGGCAGATTTGTTGAGGATGTTGTCACTTGACAAACAAGTAGGTTTGTAGTGGGCTAAAGCCATATTTCCATTGTTCATCCAAAATTAAACAGCAGCCTGCTAGGTGATCCCTTGCTGGTTTACCTCTTGTTGCAAGCAAGGCAACAACAGTATAGCTAAAATTCCTGTCTAGTGGCTATGACTGTAAGTGTTCACTTCCTAGGGTGGTTATCACCCAAGTCCCTACGCAGCAGCCTGATATTTAGTTGGTACTGCTGCAAATGATATGGAAATCTCCTAGCCACCTCTAAGAATGCTTTGTATATCAGTCTGCAACTCAAGAAATTGCTGGAGAGTCTAAGAAAATAAAGAGCTTTCTTTGGTTCTTTTAAAACAGCAGAAGCAGCTGACTTGGGGTCTGCCCTGGGCTTCTTGTGGATATATATTAGCACGGAATGAATTGAATGGAAGCTACTGGAGAATGTGAGGCAAGGGAAAATGTTTTTATAAGAAAAAGAAATGGTAAAACTTAGGGGAGAAAGCGGAGAATGTGAGACCTTGAACTGAGAGTCTTTGGGGAGGGGGGAATAAAAAAGGAAAAAAGTGCCCGCTTGAATAATAGACTAACTAGCGACCTTGAACATATATGGTGTAGATAATAAGAGTGAAACAAAGGGATCTCTGAATATGAGGCATTCTTAGACTGGAGAATAATAAACACAAGTGGCAAATTAAAAAAAAAAAAGACGACATATAATATAACAGAAGTAATGGGGACCTGAACCAACCTGAGATGAGAGAAATGACTGAAGGAGTTTAGCAATAGGCTGGGCTTGTGAATGGCCTAGTTACTGCTTGCAGCAAAGCCAAGATTTTCTTTTCTGCTCCAGGAGGATTTTATTTATGTTTCATTATATTTGCCTATGTGTAAACGCCACTTCTTTCTCACACTGTTGGCCAAATTTGGGAGGACGGAGAGATTTTCAGCTCAGTTCTGCTACTCTGCCAATTCCCAGTCCTCCCTCTGACCTCCTTGTAGTGCAGCCCGGCTCCAGCACACTGGCTGGCAGTGGGTGATGATACCCGTTGATGCTGTGGGGTGGCATCAGTTCGTGCTAGCGAGGGATGTGTCTTGATGCTCATCACTGGGCCCAATGGATCTGGCAGGGTCAGTGTATGGGTTCTCACTGAAAAGTGATAACGTTCCCAGTTTGTTACCAGAACTCTCCAGAGGCGGTGGGAGCTAATACACATCACAGTGAAATAACAACCGCTCTAGTACTGCTTTCCCTGTCTATTACAATAACTCAGATGAGTGGTGGCAATTCCTTAAGCCAGCTTGACTGCTTGTGGATTCCTTGTTTATTGCTTTTTTGTTCTATTGTGAGTGCAGGTTTAACATGGTGTTCACCTGAAGGCAAAGTCCCTGCCCACACTGCAGCTTCCCAGGTTCTTTTTCACATTGGGTGTGAGTGTTGCAGGACATTTAACACCAACAGTGAAATACTTTGTAGTTTTCCTGGCCAAATCCTGTATGCTGTAGCTCCTTTGTAACTGTCATTCACAACTGCTTCTGATTTGACTTGAATACCTCCAGGAGAGATATCTTAAGTGTCTTCTCCAGATTATCAGTGAAGATGTGAGACTCACTTCTGAAGTGCTCCTTTGCATGTAACCCTGGTTTGGTTTCTTCCCAATAATTAGAATTATTTCTTTATGTTTGTGGTATTGGCCAGTTTGAGATCTACATTGCAAGATTTCATCCTAGATCTTCCCTCAGATTGTTGTTTGTCAGAGGCTGTAAGGGATGTTTTACTTTAGCTTTCCTCTTCATCCCTTCTGTCCTCAGAGCTTGCAAGTTTGTCCTCCAGGATGCTCCTCTAATGCTACTCCCTGTACAGTGGAAGTATGTAGTTGCTACCTGACATCCCTATGAATTGTCTGGCTCTACTACCTCCCAGTTGTCTCATCTTCCCAAAATGGGAAAATATGGCAACATGTCTTTCTGTTCACATCAGAGATGTGATTTGTCTGGACGTCTGTACTGTAGAGGCAGATCATAGAATCACCTTGGTTGGAAGAGACCTTTAAGTTCATCAAGTCCAACTGTTAACCCAGCCCTGCCAGGTCACCGCTAAACCATGTCCCTCAGCAACACATCTACGTGTCTTTTAAATCCCTCCAGAGATGGGGATTCCACCACTGCCCTGGACAGCTTGTTCCAGGTCTATACAACCCTTTCTGTGAATTTTTCCTAATGGTACTGCTTGTGTACATGCAGTTTGCCAAATGGACAGATCTTTGTTGCATCTGTGCCTAGACCTTGGTTCTGCAAACCATTGTTAAAAGTTTGTGTATAAAGGAGTCTGTGGGGCCAGCTATCTCTTCCTCTCCCAATCCTGGATGAAGCCACTAATGACTGGTGTAGAAAACTCAGACACACAGATGTGGCTTTAGCCAAGCTTTGCAAAGCCAATAAGGCTGGATTTGTTGGGTCAGTTTCCATCCTATGAGGATGCTACTTGGCTGCTGAATCCTTCTGATGGGAAGACCCATTCCTTCACACAGCCCAGTGGGCCCTGACAGATTCCCCTTTTCCTGGCTCCTACTGCTCTATGTGGATCCTTGCGTTGTCCTTATTCTTTGCACCACAAAAGATTAAAGATAATACTAATACTAATAATATAAAAACGCCCTTCTGAGAATGGCCTGCCGGCTGGTATTATACCATATAAAGACTCTGTGAAATAGCTTGGGTAATTTACACTCATTAAGAGGAGAATGTAGTAGATTAAAGGTAGCAAGGGTGAATAGCTTCCCATTTTTGTCAAACTTGCCTAACCTTTTATTCACCTGCTGAAGCCATTATTATATAATAATAAAAAAGAGGAGAAAGAGCCTTGCATGAACTTGGGGAGAAAAGCAGAGAGTGCAAGCTAGAAGCTATTTTCTCAAGAGAGAGAAATGCAGCATTATAGATTAAAGGTGAAAAGACAGCCCTCATTTAAATCAATCCACCTCTCCGAAGCATATTTATTCACAGATTAATTAGAGTTGCAAATGAAAATGATCTGGTTGGTGGGAACGTTATTGAGGCCTTTAAAGTGCGGGAGTGAAGATTAAAAGGAAGCACACTTACCCTTTCCTTATGATCTAAAGAGGAGATCAAAAGAGTCGGTGTCAAATTAACAGCCCTGATGATTTCTCTCTTCTTCTAGTCCTCCGTTTATTATCTAAGGCTCATGTTGATACACGCAGGATGAAGATCTGCTTTCCTAAGCAGCTGGTGCATGAAGTTTACAGGGACCCTTCAGACAATTCAGATCTGGTAGGAAGGTCTGCAGCTCTCTGACCAGGGACATATGGAACGTGTGTGTGTGTGTGTGTGAGGGAAACCTCAAAACTTTGCCTGTCAGATGACATGTAAGAGAGAAAATTTTCATTTTACTTATTGGGGTGCTGTAGGGAATTGTTCAAGCTGCAGTTACATGGGACAGCCAAACTGCAGATTAGTTTACTTTACCTGTGGTTAGAACATGGTTAATTGAATGCCCAGCTTCTTGTAAGGCTGTGATTTGGGACTTACTATTGGATAATAAACATGATTTTGCTCAGCTTTAAGGGAGGGGAGGCAAATTCAATCCCTGTGAAACTCCACCAGGAGCAATAGAGCAGCAGTAGCATAAGGAAAGACTATTAAAGCCTTCTAGAAGACAACATCAGAGGCGAATTGGCACCAGGAAAGACCATACCTTGTCATGGGGTCCAAAGATGTTCCTGTTGGAGGCAGAGTTAAGGGAACTGTAAACACTGGTGCAGGCTCGTTTGAAGCAGAGAGATGGATCAATGCAGAGATGCCAGGGAGCATTCTGGCAAAGTCCATCACACTGAAGCTCCTTGCCTGTTGGATTGAAGGTGCTCACAGGGGGAAGATGGCAAATGACTGCATTTGGAGGCAGAGGGAAAGATGTGCTATGGTTTGAAGACCTTGCGCCAATCTAGGTGCATAGGGGAGGGAGATGTTACTGAATATGATACTGTAATGAGAAAAGCTTGCTAGATGGAGAGATTGACCATATTATGGCTAATTTAGTAGATATTTAGCAGGACAATTCAACTGCCCTCCAAACATAAGAACTCCATGTAGTAAGTATGTGGCTGTAGATATTATCCTTGTTCTTCATTTTTGAGGGGGTTTCCAGTCTCAGATTGGAATGGTTTATTTGGGCTTGCTGGATAGCACCAAGCTCACTTACACTAAGCAAATAAGAAAGAAAGATTAACAGCGTCACTCTACAGGAAAAAATATTTTATCGTCCTCTCTTCATCTTGTCCCATGGAGCATGTTATCAACTTGAAAAAAACCCCTCCCAACAGGAGAGAAAACAAGTTCACATCCAGCTCTCTACAATCCCAGGCTTGAGAATAGCGCTGCTCAAAGAATCATCTCAAAAAGACCAGAAATAAATTCCCCTTGCTGAGATTTTTCAGAGCATGAAAGCTGTAGTTAAACATACTAAGTGGGATCATATTGCAAAAGTACATTCATTTCAATATCACCTTTAAAAAAACCACCCTGGATTGTCCCATATTTAATTTAAAAAAATGAAAAGGTGCAAGAAGAGATATATCGAGAACAATTTCCCTAAACATGTCTCATCTTTTTTCTGAATTTTGAAGGCTGGAAAAGAAACATCACCCATGATCTTGTTTTCCTTACGTAGTGGCCTTACCTGTGTAATGAATGCTGTACAGGCTGATCTCCTTCACCACAGGCTAGCTCTGCTCTGGGGTTTTGGATTTGTCCCCACATGGCTGGTGAGGATAACGGTAGCAGCAGTGTAGACAAGGCTGGAGGCATTCTCCAACTGGATGACTGGAAAATAACAAAGGTCTCTCTCACTTTGCAAGCATACCAAACTCCTATAGATGCTGTAGATCTAACATAAATGCACTTACTGAGGTAGTTGGGTTTTTTTTTTTTTTTCTGAGCCCTATTAGAAAGAAGAAATGAGAAAGGGAAAACCAGCTGAATCCTCTGTCAGCTATCAGCATGGGCAACACAGAATGGCACAGAAGCACTTATAGGAAGGAGGAGAAGCAGCAGCCAGATGTATTTACTGCCCCTTTCTGAAGCCAGACAAAAGCTTTCATTAACAACAACTACTTGGGCAGCTTCCTTGTGCTCAGTGCTTGATAAAAGGGCTGACCATCGCTCCAGAGGGGGCTGTGCAGAGGACACAGCCCAGCAGACTCAGCTGAGTTATAGCAGAGGGTTGTCTCAGGGTCTCGATCTGCTTTGAGGTGCAAATGTTTGAGTTCATCCTGAGCTAGGAAAGAGGAAAGTCTGGGCCAGTGGTTTGGTACTGCCTGCAAGTGTTGGCAGTCTTCTTGTGCAAAGTGAATCCAAATACATGCAGATGATCTGGTTGACAGTCCTGTTTTGTTTCAGGAGGATATGAGCTGTCTCTGATACAGCAACAGGAGATGGCTGCTTTCCTGAAAGCCATCCCTGAAAGGTATTGAATGACAACACAGTTCGTCTCTCTCTGCTCTAATGCTTACTGTCTATCTAGGGATGCCATGTCCTGAACTCCAGCAATGTAATATTTTTTTTAGGAAGTCTGAAGTGGGAGGCATGTGAGTTGGGTGCTAATGGCATGGCATGTTTGGGACCTGAGAGGCTGGCTTTTCTGCAGGAGGCTTGACCACCCCAGGACAAGCTGAGCCATGAGTGACACTTCCACCAGGCACATGTCCTGGACAACAACTGGCACAGGATGAGGGATTTTTTCCATCTATTTGTTCATTATCACACATCTCTGTTAATTTCCTGGGTTATCACCAGGGGATTCAGCAAGTCTGTGTCTACTCAGATTTTCCTTGTAATTAAGTCCTTCCACCATCAGACACCCTAATTCCCCACTCTCTGTATAAGGAACAATATAGATTCACAGGGGGTGGAGCCAGGATTGCCCCCAGCTTTTATTTAGCTTCTTGCTTTGTTTTTTTATTTGTTTGTTTCTTTCTCAATCCCTGTCCTCTCGACCTTGCATGTCTCTCCACAGCCATGCAAACATCACACGCTCTACCTCCTGCTTGCCATAGCAAACTACAAATGTAAGCTGGGGGTGATCAGCCATCAGGGGCTTTGCATGTTTTGGAAAGTGCTCTGGCAATGCCAAATGTTTGCTCCTCAAGTCTGAGAGAGGACTTGAGACACCTGCTCCAGACTGTGTGGGCTCAGCCAGACTTCCTTCTCTCTGCCCCAAGGTGAATAGGCACTGCAAATACTGTGACAGGCATTTTGTTAGTGGCGCTGCTTCCTCCTCGAACTCTTCTATATATTCAGAAAAGCCCAGCCATGAAGATTTCCATGAAGGGGGTCGGTTCTGACTTGTGTTAGTGACTTTGGAATCTTTCTGCAATGGCCAAAATGGCATTTTCAGTTCAAAATATCTGCTTTTCTCCTTGAAGCAGGATTTGCATTTGGATGTGGATGCAAATGAAAAAAAGAGTTTATTTTTTTTTAACCATAAATATTTTGTTTCTGATTTGAAAAAGCAAAGCACCTGTGTGTGCAAACCCATGGTTTGTGTTGAGTTTTCTGTTCTGATTTTGACCTGCACACATAGGACAAACATTTTGCATCTAAAAGATTTAAATGAGTCGGGAGACTTGTTCCTCTCCCAGCTCTGCTGACAGGTTCCAGGGTGTTTTCAGATGCTTTCCTGAATTGATGATTTCTAGGTCAAGGAGAGTGTTATGTTTTTTTGACCGTTTGTCTTCTGCTAATCGCTGTCAACCTGGAGATTTATGCATTGATAGTGACTGCAGATGGGGTCACTTTTAATAGGAATTCACACACCAACAGTGAAAGGCTTGTTGGGGTGTACAGCACAGGAGCTTTTACCAGGTAGACGGCAGATACTCAGGGACTCCACTGTACTGTAAACATTTCTATTTTTAATGGAAGGCCACAGCTGAAGACGTGTTATTTTTCTTGGAATAAATGCATTTGCACACACTGTTTTCTTGTGATAGCTTTTATGGGAAATTGCCCAACATTGGTGGTTGCCCGTGTCTGCCTACATTGTTCTAATACATGCAGTGTAAGTAGGTGGTCCTGCACTGTGCACAGTGAATCTGGTTCAAGGAGTCGCCAGGTATACTCTAAATACAGGATCGCTTCCTGCAATGCAGACCTCTAGAACTGAATAGCAAAAGATTCACTTACACCCTGGTTTCTTTTTCCCAGTGAAAGGAAAATCTAGAGTTGTCAAGAATGACAGAACAAATCACTGCACCCAAGTGGCATTACTAGAGTGGGAGGTGGTGGATGCTTTCACAATCTTTATACTAGCATTCAGGTTTATGTAAAACTACAACTCCTACAAAATCCAGAGTCTTAATTTCTTTTGACTTTTTCAGGACCATATAAATCAAATTATGTTTTTCCATGGGGTAGATGTGGTCATTCAAGGGACCACAATATACTTACTATTTTTTTTAATCTGTTTAAGATTAAGATTAAGACTTAGAGGAGAGTTACAAAAATAAAATAACCTAAATATGGGAAAGGATTCTCCTCATACAGCTATCATGGGTTTCGTTTGTGAACTTGTAAGTAAATCTATCTTAAGAAACATCTCCACTTGCTGTTGATGAAGAAAATAAGTGAAGCTCTCCTCTCTTCTGTCTTCTGTATATACACAGTGACTCGATATATGTGTATCTCCTTTGCATTATATCCCCATCTGTTAACAGAGAATTCAAACTTGCCGTTTTCAGACCTTTACTGAGTTTAGGTCTATTCTTTCTTAGGCACCTGTGTCTCCCTCATCTCATCTTTTACTTGAACAAGCACATCCTTGTGGATCTCTTGCTTCTCTATTTCTTTCTCTCCCATAACATTGTACAATATTCCTGTACAGATGTGAGCACACAGAAATATCTCTGCAAGTTCTTTCTTTAAAATGGCCTGAACAAATCAACTTTAACCAAAGAATTTATTTCAGGACAACTTCCCAATGATTTTTAGAGTGGGGAATTGTAACCTTGAGTCCTGCAGCCACCCAACAATGTGTGAACGTTTAAACTTCTATTTTCCTAATGTAAACCCCATGCTATGCATCAGCTAACCTTGCTATGTGCTAGGTTAGGGGGTTATCTCAGAAAGGACATGATCCTACAGCTTTGTTTCATAATGGGAGTGGCTTCTTTGCTATGAATAGTGGAAAACTGGTGCAGAGTACTGTCAGTTTCAACAGGTCAAAAAGACATAAGAAAAAAGGTTCTTACATGGTGCAAGCTCAGACTCTTCCTTTGCCTTGTGGGTAACATGTTCAGGATGAGTTCTCCCACATCCTCTTTTCTGTTTGCTGCTCTGGTAGCTGTGTGCTTGAGGGTCTGACATGCACAAACACATTTTGTTGGCCTCTGTTTTTGGGCAAGTGTGTTGTGTTGCAGGAGATGGCGTGTGTTGGGACAGTGCACACTGAAGGGGTTAAATCAGCTCAGCCACTATGTAATGCCAACTGGTATATTTGTCAGCAGATCCCTCAATGTTAAATTGTGTAAAAGAATAAACCAGCCTGTGGACTATGATTATACAGCCACCAGCTGGCATTGTTGTCTATGTGACATCTGGAGAGCATGCCATCCTGGTCTGGTGGGTTAGAGGGGTGGATGAAGATGGACATGAGATGTCCCAGCCAGAAAGCACATCCTGAGAAGGAGTTAGGATCCTCTCAGCCCACTTTGAGTCATGAAAAATAAGGTGAAGCAGCGGAGAACAAACATTTTGTGGATAGGTATTAAAAAAAAATAATAATAAAAAAAAAATCCTCCAAACACCCTTTGAAAGCTCCTGAGCACTGGGAGTGATGCAGAGCTCTGGTTAATGGACACTCCCTAAGGTTTCCCCCCCATGTACCACAATTGATTGCAGCAAGATTACGATGCCATTAAAATTCACTCTGCCCATAAACTAATGCTGTGGAAAATGCTGACGTTTATAGCGGCTCCTACAAGAGACATATTTCAGTATGAAAGTGAGTCCTAATGCAAGAACTTTATTTAGGTAAAACAACATCCAGGGAGGGGGGAGAGGAGGAGGAGAGGTGGTGGCAATTGCAGAGAATTTTATTTCTTTCAACTAATGGGTATACGGATGCTAAATTTAAAAGACATTTTTAATAAATCTATTGGCCTTTGACAAAATCAATCCAAACCCCATAAACCAAGAAGTCACCCACTTGGTATTAATGAGGCTACATTTGCATTTATTTTTCCTTTACACTAGACAAACCATTAATTTCATGTTTATGCTTCCTTTGAAGTCTGAATGCTTGCAGATAGATGGCCACATCAAGTCTCCTGCTGCTACATTAATATTTTGCTATAAATGATAAATTTGACCATTTTCTACAACACCCCTTTTTTCTTTAAGAAAGCTGAGAAAATGTGAGCAATAAGTCTTAAGCCCCTGAAAGCTTAGCTGTTTTTTTAAATACTCTGCAGTCATTGATTATTAAAGCAGTCATAGCTTTAACTTTGGGTTGCATTTGATGGCACCCAGCATTCTACTGCTGTAAATTGAGAGATGTTCATTAACTAATCAAGGTCTCTGATGTTTTTTGCAAATCATCTTTCATTTCACTGATGGAAAAACTGGACACAGCCAAGTCACCTCTGCTTCACCCCATCTCTGGCCTCTGAAGGTCTCTTCTACATCTTCTGGTTGGTTCCATGCCAGTGAAGTACATCCTTGTGTCCCATCAGGACAGCAAAGTTGCCATTTGCCAGTTTTATAGTAATTCACTTAGTTTGTGCTTTTTCTTTCAGAATGCTCTGTTGCCTGCACAGAAGCACCCCAAAACACTGATTCCTAGAAACAAAGGGAAAGACCCTTCTGGAAAACTTGCAGGGGCCTAGAATGATGGGTAGGAGGGAGATTTATCTCCTGCAAGGACTCTGTGGAAGGTTTGTAAGTTTTAGAAGTCTGGACCCTTCCTTCAAATCACAGTCCCAGAATCCAGAGAAGAGCACAGGTTTGGTGATGATCCATGTCCCCATGCTTGATGTGGGTCTGAGAATGGATTTTGTGAACTCAGTGTGGATGGATTAGACCTCTCTGGGGTGGAGCGGGACAGCTCATAATTAAAAGATTCCCTGTAGCCAGTGTGCGTAATTGTGTGGCAGTGGGGAAAGCCTAGGAAACACCTAAGCTGGGTCTAAAGAAATGGTGGCTCTCTGATGGAAGCATTTTCTTAAGAATAAGGACCCATTCTGAGGCTGGTAGTTCACACGGTAGACACATTGCTGCGCTTCGTTACCTGGGTTGCTGGGGCACTGGAGAAGATGCACTCCTTTTTATGCCACTTTGATGGGACTGTAGAAGGGCTGTCCAGCCTTCCTCTGCCCAGCAGATTAGACCTTCTCCTGAGATACTTCTATAAATTGGCCCAGATATTTCTCATGGACCCTGCACCTTGGAGAACATGTGGCATCCTGACTGGCCAGCCCTGGTTGCACGAGGGCTGTGCTTCTGCATGTGTGCTTTAGCAAGGATTTAGATGCTAACAGACACTCAGCTGCCAAAAGGCAGCTTCTGTGGTCTATTTTCCTGACGTAGGTGCCTTGATCCTTGATCCTATATCCTCCTTGATCACTCCTTGGAGGTTTTCATTTCTACCCTTTGCTTGTCATTCCTTGCACCTCAAGAAATGCAAAGACCTGGAATCTTTCAGGACGACTGCAGGGTATTTTGAAAGAGATGATGGTGTGTTTTTGTCTGACAGACAGAACCTGGCGTTACAGGAAGCCCTGCTGTCTCACCAGCGCTGCCTTTACCTGCACGGTACTAGGGCGTGAGAGGCAGATTCAGCAGGCTGAGCACCGACCACTTGGGTCTCAGCCATGGCTGCAGAAAGCACCAGTGCAAGCTATACATCTGCAGCAAGTTGGGTTTTGGTTCCCTTTCAAAGTCCTCTGGCAGCACATCTCTGATCCATGCTCCTTTTCAGCTCTGCTGCTGTGTCCTGCAATGACTTTGGGATGCAAAAAATGCATGAGATGCAGGGATTTCCAATGGTCTGCAATGAGCCTGTGGATTAAGGGTTTCTTTGGGATCTGCCTCTTCCTCTTTCCACTAGATCTTTTATCTGTTATCTGACAGATGCCCCAGCAGTCTATGTGGTGGTGGATACAAACTGTATTTCCCCCACTGCCCTAAACAGAACTGTTTTGTGCACGTGCTTCCTAAACAATGAGCAGGGTCCTGAAGATGAATTAGCAGATTAAATATCACATTTGTTGTTGTTGTTTTGGTTTGAGTTTTTATCTTTTTTTTTTTTTTCTATGAAGCATCTTTTATAGCTATGTTTGGGTTAGATTTCAAATAACCCTTGTTTATTTTCTTTGCCAAATGAAGTCTGTAGAGGAGGGAAGGGATGTTATATCAACAGGGGAGTGGCTATTGACACTTGCTGCTATGAAGTGCCTTTATGTGCTTTCAAATGGCAAGATTATGCTCTGGATGGCTCGGTGCCTGAATTGTTTCATGCTCTATTAACAGCCTAGATATGGAGGCATGAAATGATCTTGGGGGTCTGACATGAAAGAGGACTGAGTATTGAATGTGCAAGTTGCACTGACTTTGGCATTTTCTGTGTTGTTTTCTTTTTTTTTTTCTTTTTTTTTTTCTTGTTTGTTTGTTTGTTTTGTTTTGTTTTGGTTTGTTTTTTTTTAAATTGAAGAACCATTCTACAGGTATCATGAAACTCAGCCTGCTGGGATTCACATCTCCCTTCCCACATACCTGGGAAGGACGTGACAGAGCACAGCAGTCCAACACATCCCTTGCTAAGAGTTAGGCTGTTTAATTCAGGAGGCTGGCATGAAAACCTTGAGACTTTTCTTTTAAGAGTTGTATTATTACTCATCATTCTCATTCAACTATTTCTCATTCAGCTCCCAGTGTCTGGACTTGAAAGGTTCACATGTCCAAGCTTCATGCCAAACTGGTTGAATGAGAAGCATAGTTAAAAAAGAGGTAGCGCCTCAGTTCATGTCAGTAAAGTTTCCCATCTCAGGAACTAGCTCTGATAAACAGTCTATGGAAGGTTTTGGGCCAATGAATCTCCCAGAATCCAAGATTTGTGCCCAGCAGAAGCTCAATGTTTAGCCATACTCCAACTGGCCCCTCCTTTATGCCTGCTGTCCTGCCAGCTGCTCACATTCTGAAGACAGTGGATGTTTTCTGGATATATCCATGGATTTTTTCCTTCCCCAACAAGTATGAGCATGCTAAAGACCAAGTGAATGTCGTAGGTACTTCCCATCAATAATTAGAAATGAAAGCAAGCATGAAACAAATAAGTCTGAGTTATTCTCATGAAAAAGTGAAACTCAAATAAGGATTTCAGAAACCAGCCTCCCGCGTTTAATTTCATATTTCGGGCATTTTTTTTTTCTTTGAAAAAAGAAAAATATATGTCTAGTGTCTAGTGACCTGGGAACCACTCCTAACACACACTTCTCAGTTGTTAACGTCCCTTCTCACGCCATGGTATAACCAGTGTCAGAAAGAGGCTGAATCTGATGGGGAGTCTGGGCCCTGGGGATCCTCCCCACCCCTTCTGCAGGAGCCGTACTTATGCTCTGGGAAAGGAGGTTAGCTGAGGAGATGTTTCCTTGTAGCCCTCAAGATCTGCCTTTGAGTGGAGATGGGTTTGTAGCCACAAACCAAAGGAAAACTCCCAAGCCGCAAAAACAAATGCAAGCATAAAGCACAGACAATTTTAATGGTGGTGGTTTTTAAGGGTTTTATTGCACCTTGGACCTGTTAACTTGTACTGCTCAGGGGCAAGGCAACATGCTTGGAATAACCAACCTTATGTGAGCAGATCACTTGTTTTCACCTCCAGCCTTTTGCTCCTGCTCTGATGTTCTGGTGTGTACGCTCATAAAAGGATATAGTGAACAGCATCTCCACAGCTTTAAACGTCTGCCAAAGCTGGAATCTGTGCTGGTCAGAGAAGAGGCAGACTTAGACTGGTGGCTACTACCAGTCCTGATTCTGCTCAGAGAAGAAAATTAAGCAGAACCTCCTCCCTGTAGAGACAATCTGCTATATGACATAGAGGCCATCACCCATGGGATGAGGCATTGGAAGATTACTCACTACACAGATATTTCCATGGAGTGGGTGTCATCAATAACCCTGTCATTACATGGTTCACTATCAGATCTTTAGGCCTGGATATTAGTTGCTCCATTGGCCAGAGTCATCATTCATTTATTCCTTGCTACGTCAGCATCAGTTTTTCTTATTCCCATTGTCCTCTGTAGCCAGCACCTACTCATCTAAGGAAATTTGGAAAGGAGGGAGCTTTAAGGTAATTCAGAAGGACATGGTGTCTTTGTCCTATTTCCACCTCAGACCACAAAGTGAGAGGAAGATAACAGAGATCCTGTGTGTTGCAGGCTTTCTTTGCTCTTGTCTTTGGTTGGATCTCTGCCCAAGAAAAGGCCACCTGAGGACTCTGGTGCCCTAAACCTTTCTCATCTCACCATGAGCACCAGTGACCTGGACTTCCCATAGTCCATCCCAGATGCATACTGGTGAGTCACAGCAGACAGCAAGCCAGTGCTACTAGTCCTCCAGCTATTTTTGCTCAAGGGGAAATGAGCTGATTGGTTCTGCCAGTTCTTTCAAACCAGAGCCAGAGAGATGGAAAGGGAGGTAAACGGGGAAAAAAGAGGAGGAAGTAGAGACACAAAGACTGATGGTTTGATAGAAAAGGAAAATAGTAGTCCCCAGTCTAATATCTGCCCTTTATCCTGCATTACAATATGTTGAGACTTTCAAACTGGTTGCTGGAATCAAGGCTGAAATTAGTTTTCAGCCATTCATTCATAACTGTTATGTTTAAAAGCAAAAAAAAAAAAAAAAGAGGGAGAGAGAAGGTGGGGGAAACAAAAGTAAATACAAAAAGAGAAATGTTAACATGTGTGGCACAGAATGTATACAGCAGACAAAGCTCTGCTTGTTCTTCGACAATGGCTTTGAAAAGCAGGTGTCATAGCAGCTGTACAAGGTTAAAGCACAGGGACCATTATGTACAAAATGAGTGAGTCTTTATCCAGAGTCTGCTTCAGCTCTTAAGAATGTGCTTCCTATTGTGCCAGTGTTTGCTGGAAGGACTCCATCTATACAATGGAGAAATTTTTCATTCTCACCTTCCCCCAACCTCCGTTCCACCATCCAAATCTACAGTTATGGATATAATACAGACCTCTGGCATTCAAGGTCCTCATTGCCCTATACTTCTGAAACAAAAGCTATTGTGCTGCACCATGAAAGCCTGCCTGTGGCAGAATAAAGCTGTTCAGCAGTGGATCCTGAGAGAGTATTTGTGAGGCGCTCTCTAAAGTTAAAATCCTGTCGAAAACAAAACACTTCCAATTAAAAATGTTCTCTCATTTTGTTTTGTGTTTTTGATTTCCTTTTTTTCCCCTCCCTCTCTTGGAGATGTTCAGAGAGATGCTCATATAAAAAGGCAAGTGACCTGTCCTTGCTTTCATTCTCAAAAGGAGAAGATGGAAAGAGAAACAGGAATGCACAGCCTGGGAGACGCAGTAAAAAAAAATAAATAAAAAAATTACAAACCAGACCAGGCTGTATCTTCTTCCCAGTGGGTAGTGGAACAGATATGAGACTCAGCACCTACCTATTTTTTTATTATTATTATTGTTGTTGTTGTTGTTATAATAACAAGCACAGGGTGTAATAAAACTATCCCATCCCCAGCTTTTCTGTACCCTTCCCCATACCATATCCAATCTGCATCAAGTCTCTACTAGAGGGAGCATGACAGATGATTCCTATGTTAAATAATTTGTCCCCTGAGCATGTCTTTTAGACATAACAGTGTAATAGGGCATAATGAAGGCATGGAGCTGGAAGATGTTCTTATTGACTGTCCCCAATCCAGACCTCAGAATCACAAAATCACAGAAAGGTAGGGGTTGGAAGGATCTGGAGATCATCTAGTCCAACCTTGTTAAAAATGAGCCATCAGAGTATGGGCAAGCAAACACATCCTGGAGCCACAAAAGAGATCAAGAAGAACTTTTCTGTAACCATGAGAAGATGTTACTGGGACAAACCCAACCCCTTATTTCAGAAACGTTGTCCCTCTTGGGCTTTTTTCTGTGAGATGGGTCCTTGTTAGCTTGCACACCCTTCCTGGACACTGGAAGCATCAGCGTGTAGCTGAGGAGGCAGTGCAAGGCTTGAGTCTACCATGTGTGCTTGAAATGAGTCCAACACTGAAAGGTTAACAAGCTGGCAGGGGGGGTTGATGTCCCCAGGATGATGGTTGACCCATCATACCACATATAGAGTATGATGAGGTGCTAGAAGTGGAAACTGCTTAGCATAAAGGAGAGGTGTGCACAAGGGTCATTCTAATACCTAACATCTGTATTCTCTGTGGCTCAGATTGCCCAGGTTTATCACTGTATCTTGATGTTGGGATTGGAAACAGAGAGTGAAATGGGGGTGTGAGGGGAGAAAGGGGGAAATAGTTTGGGCTTCATTATTCTATGGCTGACTATTTTCTGCATTGAGTTTTGCATTTAGTGCATATCTGGTAGCAATGTGGAACCAGGCAAATGAAGATTTAATTCAGTACTTGCTGCAACCTATTGCAAGCACAACTCTGTGTAAGCAATGTCTCTTGAAATCCCTGCCTAGCTTCTTACTGGCACTAGTGTCTAGCAAGTCTTTACATCCATGATGCAGACATGGTGGAATTTTGTACTGAGGTTGACAAAGAGGAGGACTTAAGCCCCAAGACTCCAGTCCTTGGACTGCAGATGATGACAAAGGCTGGATTTGTTCTTCTTCCATCCTTGGGCACTTGGATGGTACTCAGATACCAGCTGGGAGCCACTAGGCAAGCATCCTCCTGTGGGCTTCTTTCCAGTGCAACCCCCTCCCTGATGACCTCCCCTGCAGTAAGTATGCGTTTTTCATCAGGATCTGCTCAAACTTTATTGGCTGTTCTCACTTTTTTTTAGCACTGAATGCACAATCAGGTGCAGGTGCTGTACATTGATTACTGGACTTTGTGCATGAACAGTCTTGGGTAGATAGGTATCCAAATGTGAGTTACTGTTATCTACTGTACTATATACTAGGTTCTGAAGTTATAAACTAAAGGCAACAAGGCAAAGGGCAGTGAGATGGGGGAAGTAACACTGGTTCATAAGCCAATGACAAGTGCTTTCTACAAGGTCCCAAAGTAATAGACACAATGTTTCCATATCCACCAGTGAAAAGCCCAGAGGGTAAGAACACTTGGGATGCCAGAGTAAGGACATTGCCACAGCAGCCTCTAGGCATGTAGATGAGAAGTTACAGCACTGCAAGTGCAAGGCAAACATTGAAAATGCATATGGGGGAGGCCTTGAGTGCTACAAAGGTTACATCACCCTGCACCATCTCCTGCCATCTCTCACTCTCCTCTCTCTCTTAGAGCAGGGAGGAACTGAAGCAGGGTCTGTATCTCTGGATGTCTTATATCTTTGTCTCAGCAGCAGCATATTGTTCTTCAGTCTACATTTGCATAGTTGTCCATCCTGGTGTTGTAACTTCTCAAAGAAGAGCCTGGCTTGAGTTTTGAGTTTATAGAGAACATACTTCAGAACTGATTTTATCACAAATCAAGTTGTCTTGACACTTCACAATGCAAAAGCATAAAAAAAAAAAAAAAAATAAAAAAATTGAAGAATTTTGTTTCCAAATTGTTAGAAGCACTTAAGCTTTAGCTGTATGTTCCTCAACACATTTTATTTATGTTGCAACACATCCATCTGGGTGCTTATTAAATAGTGCATTTAGGAAGCAGTTGTATTCACTGCACCTTTATGCAGTATTCTTCTGAATATCAGGTCTATTTCCAGTTTGATTTTCCTCTGGAACTGATATTAGCACTCACCTTTTGTAATGCTTTGACAGGTCTCTGTGGGAGCTGCTCACGCTGTGATCCCCGAAGAGATAACCCCAGCTGACACCTTGCAAACCACAGATGGACCATTTCCCCACTGATCTTCCTTTGCCTTAGAGCACAAGCCTAAGACTTAATTAATGGCAGGCATGTGAGGAAGATGGACATCATGGCTTGGCCCCTGGACATGGAGGTCTTCTGAGTGTGAGGCAATATTTTGGGGCTACCAAGGTAGAGGGACAACAACAACATTGTCATTTCCTTTTTCATTACACACTTCCCACACCATCATTCCCCGTTTGAGGTGAATAAATGTCTTCCAGAATGAAACCATAGTATCAAATGGCTCACAAAGAGTTTCTCTGCCTCTCACAAAATAGCTGCTGGGCAGTATCACCTTTCTCATAAGAGACTAAGCAGATTCACAGTTCTTGTCTGGCTTCAAGAAAAGGGAGAAATGGAGCTAGAAAAGCAAGCTGATGTAAAGAAATGAGCTAATGAAGTGAGATCACAAAGTGTGCAACCCCAGCCAGTCATATCTTTCTCTCCAGTTACCTTGGTAACTGTGTAGTGATATGATGTTGCTTGGGTTTGTATCCTGCAAGTGAAAGAAGCTCAAAGTATCCACCACTGGCAAAAATATTGGTAGGATATCATATTCATCTACAAAACATGACAATTAAGTTAGGGACTCCCTAGATACTGTATTGAAAGGATAAATATATATCCCCCAAAGCCTGGATAAAATGACTTCAGTTTTCCTATGAGCCAGCAATTTAGTGCATCTTTTGATGGGATTTCTTTGGGCTAAATCAAAGATATCACAACAGGACCACTTTTTCAGCAACATGGTTAGCTGAATCTTTACATCCTTTCAGTCTTAGGTCTTTCTGCTGATTATAATGTTGGTTAAAGAGAGATATGGACTTCTGTTCAACAGAAACAAAATTAAACTATGTTTAGATGGAGGTGGAATTTCTTAACAGAAGTTGAAAAAAACACCAGCTCACAATGGTGTAGAAACCTCTCTAACAGATGATAGACATTGATTCGCATTAATAGTGAGTCTGAGCAGGTTCAGATCCACCATCTGCCTTTCAAGCCATTGGACTCATTGGTGTGAGCTTTAACAGTAAAGGCTGATGACTGCCATGAGCTCATTCTTTTCCTTAGTTGTCAAATATTGAGGAATTTCTCCTCTCTAAGGGTGACAGAGAGTGCTACTGCATCCCAGTTACTTTCTCCATTACTCCTCCATCTCTATAGCTGAGTAAGATTGTTCAGGGTGGTCAGCATGTGGGAATGGACCTCTATCTGGCCACCCTACCTGACTATCCACCAGCTCTTGTTCTTATATCCCCCCTTTCCAGCCTCATTTGTGGCTCCCAACCCTGAGGTTTAGGGTAATGGTGTCATGCAGGCACAGTGTCTCTGGGCACAGTGCTGTTCATATTGTCTAGAGAAAGCTGTGTTCTGCTTCAGAATTCTTTGGTCTTCTTGTCCAAGAATTTGTTTTCTTTATATAACCGGCAACAAGCTATTAAAATGAACGGCTCTACATAAATTGAGGTCAAGGAGATGGGAAAAACAGTTCAAAGGGGGACAATCAATCCAGGAGGAGAGGAAGTAGCACTCTTGCACTGAGGGGGCAAAAATGCCCAAATAACTTATTTAATACTGAATGTCATCTCCTTTCCAACCTCTACACCGTCAGGCATTGAAATACCATGACAAGAGTTAGGCTGGGAATATTGTCAGCTCTGGATACAAAACCTGAATGTCCATAATTTTTCAGAGCCTCACTAGGGGAAATGTGAATTACCTCTTTGCACTGACCTCTTTTTCCATCCTGTTTTCTGTGCAGTTCTGCAAAGCCTTGGGATTGTGACCCAGAGAGATGGATGCTCTGAGATGGTGGGAGGTGGTTGGATTTAAGAACAGATATTTTTGAGAAGAGCAGGGCTGGATACAGAGCATTTTCTCCCTGTGCATTCAGGTAAAGTGACAGAGGCCCAGCTGGGGCTGATGAAGGTCTTTAATGAAAAAGTCCAAATCTGGCTTCAGAAAAATCATATGGCTTTCCTTTGCCAATACTGTGAAGGAGCTAAACTAGAAAAAAACAATGAAACAAATGAGCTGTCTGGCTGGATATTAGTTTAGAGGCTGATCATGGGAGATGTGTGTACATAACTTATGTCTTCGTTCACTGGCTGAACACTGACAGTTAGGCTCACCAGAACTTGGACAATTTTGTTAAAAAAAATCCTAGGGTTACCAAACTTACTTGCCTGCATAAACATCTAAAAAATGCCTTTTAAAGCAAAAAAAAAAAAAAAAAAAAAAGGAAAAAAA
>JAAGNO010030262.1:81553-96629 GCA_033439905.1 Ceryle rudis | reverse complement strand
TTTTTAATCTTTCAAGGTTTCCTAGCCCAGGCAGGAAAAGTACTGTCCACAGTAAAGGAGGTATCAGTTTGAGATCTGAAACTCTTAAGGTATCTCTGGCCTTATCTCCAGGAGAAGGTTCTGAACACTAGTCTGCATTCTTCATTTTTCTTGGGAAACTGGGTGCAAAACTGAAGCCAATAGGCAGACTGTACCCATATGAGTTAGATCACTTTTACCAAGGAATGGGGAGATATCAGTCCTGTGCTCTTCCTCTGAGGCAAAGACCCTTTAACATAAAATACAGAAAACAAGGTAGAACCTGACGTTTCCATCTTCTTAGGTGACAATCTGCTAGACTGGAGCTATATTTCCTCTTGCACTCTGCACTGATTTGCAGAGAGCTGCAACCTTCCCTGCAATGCAGAGAACACAGGCCTACAACTGTCCTCGGATGAGACTAGCTACATCTAGGATACCCGTTGGACTGAATCACTGGGGGATACCAAAGGAAAAGACCATCTGGTCCCAGAACTTGACCTTGCCAAAGGCTTGAGCAAGAACCTCTGCTGTTCAAACTAGCACCCCCTTGAGGATGCTCAAAAGCAGAACTCTGTACCTAAGATGCTTTGAAAGAAGGAATGCTTAAGAGTAGAAACTTCAAAGTGTTAAGAAGTAGCTGAGCAGGGTATCTTTAATCTCTGCAAATATACTGCAATGCATAAAATATTTGTATTTATCTTACAGTGAAACTAAACTGTCAAGCAAGACTTTCAACTTTGATTTGAGAGCTACATACATCATTTTTAGTTTATCCCAATTAAATTATCAGAGAAAATCTGAAAAAGTTATTAAATATTTTCCCTGATAGTTTTTGCCTCTTCTAGTCTTCTAATTCTCCCTTTAAGTACTGTGCATTACCATTTTTTTAGCACTGAGAACTCTGGTCTGTAGGTACACGTTACTGAAATACTCTCATGTAAATAGACAGCTCTGCATTTGTCTATTTTTGTGTGTCTGCATACCTTAGACGGGATGTACATCAAATAATAACCCAAAGGGAATCTTTAGCTACTAAAATTTATTTTATATTCTTAATTATTTGCATACTACTGGAACTTAAAAATCCTTAAAGTCAAAAAAATAGATAGCATTTCTATAGACTCCCTGGCACCTTTGTTACTACTATTATTTTGTAAAGAGTTTCTTTTCCAGAAGGTCAGTTCTTAAAGGTTAGCAGAAAAGAAATAAAATTCCACTGAAAATGTCTACTTCATCTCTTTCTACCTTCCAAATACATACTATGCAAGCACACAAATATATGCCTAGGTACATATATACACCCAAACATACCTTTGGGATACTCATGTAAGGCTAGGTAGCAAGCAACTACTTAAACTGATAAGAGATGTGTATATACTTCAACTACATACTAGAAGTACGTTTTCTCTGCTAAAGAAGACGGATTGATCTGAACACCAGGGAAGTGAGTACAGGTACCAGTACTACTCCTGTTCTGCAGAGCTGGACAAGGTACCAATTGATGTGCATGGGAGAACAAAAGGAAGCAGGGGCTGCTGCTTTTCCATCTACGGAAATGTATGTAATTGCCTTTGATGCTGTCTCTCAGCTTTAATGTGACTATTTTCAAAAGAGAGTGAGCACCAAGATCTTTTTATGCCAATACTTTTTTTTTTTTTCCCCAAGAAGTCAGACTTTGAAACGTGTCCATAGGGGAGCTACAACATACACATGAAAATATGAGCAGATACACAATATAATTATATTATTTGCTAAAACTTATCAGGAAATCCAAGTAAATATTTTACAACTCCCATCTGCTAGGGCTACATTACTAGAAGACAAACGTGCATTATTCTGCCAAAGCAGTAAATAAATATGAAAACAGTATATACCTTCTTTTTCCACCGAGTCAACAACAGCATTGACAAGGTGTATTACAGTCACTACGGAAGCTTGTAAAAGGTATAAAAGGAGCAAATTAAAAAAAAAACAAAAAACAAAAAACAACTGTAGTTATTATCATTTAAAAAAGCATACAGATACAAAAAAGCACTGTAAAATTGCAATTCATTACTAATTTATAAAGAAAGATTATTGGTGTATATATACACTTGCTCTGTCTAAAAGGCAGTTGCACATAATATACAGTACATCTCTAAACCTGAATTTTATTCTTGATAAACATGGAAAAGACCCCTGAAGCAAATTCTGCATGAGTACAAAGCTGCTTTAGTTGTGTTAGAACTTCTGAAATGTTGCCTGAACATAGCAGATGCATAATACTTCACATTGACAGCCATAATCTAGACTTTATCTAAAGGCTTGTGTTGAGTGAATTACAGAGCATTGCATTAAGCTTCCCCTTTTAGACAGCATACTACTTTTCCCCCACCCCTCAATGGAAGATGAGGGAAAGAAATTTTCACCGAAGTGGACTAAAATGCTAGAATATGAAAAATATCTACTAAAAACTTCTACTGCTGACCTACTTGTCTGCTAACAGTGGTATGACAGTAGAAATACCAAATTCAAGTAGTGACATTCTTATTTAAAACCAACTAAAATTAATGGATTTTTTTATGTCTTCCCTTTCCCAAAATACTTTTAGAAGAGAGAAGGATTATAGGGTAGGATGAGGTAAGGATATGTGATTTGCTTGCATGGCTCAGGGATTAAATTTCAAACTAATAAATTCATAATCTACCAGGAAGGAAGGAAGAATGAATATCTATGATGCCACAGCTATTTCTCTTAAAAGGATGTATTAATGAGTAACGAATACATGACAAGAAATGTAAGAATATATGAAATATATGGGATGGAGAGGAGGGGAGAACAACACATACCACACAACACTTAATACCACAGGGAAAAAGCTGAAAGTTGATATAAGGTCTGCTGATAAAATGATGAGTACTGTAAGCATACAATTTTACTTTCACCAATCATAACAAAGATGTTTCTTTTCATGCTGGTAAGAGCAAATCATTCTACTTCATTCAGAAGCAGAATGTTCTTTATTCCTAAGATAAAGGAATTTCAATTCTTTTTACCATACAGAGACAAAAGCAGAAATTGGAGTAAAAAGTCAAAACACCTGAACTTAAGTGAATTCAGTTATGAGACAACTGTGGCTTTGTCCAATCAGTCTGAAATGTTTCTGAATACATAGATGCATTCATATCAACTTTAAAAGCATCTGTCATCACAATGGAAAAGTAAAAGACTTCCAATTAATAATAATGAAACCTGCAAATATGTATGCTGATTATATTTTGGTGGACTGGAGTTGTGATCAAAGTATTTGTATTTTTATATTGGCCTTTTTCAATGTATTTTTTTAATGAATTCACTTTAATCATGGTGAAAGCCAAATATACTGTTCTACTATAACAAAATCCCTTTTTGTGCAGCTTCCTTCATTACTAAAGTAATCAAACTTACAAGCAGTCCCTTATACTCTGCTCTCACTCAGAACTGATCTGATCCATATGGGAGCTGAGGTGGCAGCAAGAAAAAGAGAAGGAAACAAATGAAACTGTAACACCAGAAAGCTTTTTACTAAGAGATGAACGTCAAAGTGAAAGTTGTATTTGAGTAGAGGCCATTTTTAAAATTCAATGTGTTCTTGTACAAGGTGCTAATTAACGATTACCTAGAAGAGTTTCTCAAAACACGATTTTTTACTGCTTTTCAACACAAGGCTCTGAACACCTTGTTCTGCATTTTCACTGTTGATATTCTAACAGCAGAATGATTATACATAATCTCAAGGTGACATAATTAACACAAGGTGTAAATAGGTAAAACACTTAAGAAATTAACATATCTGGGTATTAACATAGGAAAATACAGATATGTATTAAATAAGTTATTTAATATATATCTGATATATGTAAGTCATATTGATACTTTAGAGAATAGATGCAAAGACAGAACAAATGAAGGCAAGTGGCATTACAGAACAATTGTATTTTACATACCATTGTCATCACATGATTCAGACTGGAAGGAGCTGAGAGACTGGACCTCAGACATGCTTTCTCTAGCACTATAAGGATGGGAGTTCTTTTCATCCAGAGGCTTTTTTGAAAGGCAGGGGTCAAGATCTACGACTTTAGCTGAAAGAAAAAAGTTTCAGGTGAGACGATTAATAGATCTATATTAAAGAGTCAATAAAAGTTAAGGCTGAGATCTACATTTTTACAAAACAGAGCATGAAGCCTAATTAGACTCAAACCCCAATAAAGTCATAATGCCTTCCTAACAGATACAGAGACTTTGCACTCATTAAAATTGTAACAGTTCACACCTTTAACATGAAAATAATAAAATAACATTTCTTACTGTCATAGTCAAAATCCCAGCTGGGTTTCTGTATTGAGTCGCTGTCTGAAGGAGAGTTGGAGGGAGGTGGAGGTGGCAAATTTGGTGCTACACTGCAAACAGCTACAGCTTTCCGGTGACCATGTACAGAATCTGGGTTAAAAGTACTAAACTCTGGGTGCTCAGGGATAGCAGACCCCTCAAAAGAATTCCTGTCAAGATTGTTCCTGGAGTCACTTGGAATGCTTGGAGTGTATGAAATGGGACGAACAGGAACCTGTGGTGGGATGTCAGAATAGATGTTCTTATTCAATTTTGCATCAAAGTAAGGTCTTTGCAAAAATGCTGTTGTAGCTCCCAGTTGCTTGTCTTCAGGTTCTGGCTGGTGCTTCTTTCTACTAATAACTTTGCGGCAAACAACAAAAATCACAACTAACAAGAATATTCCTGTGATGAAAACAATAATCCCAATCACTTCAGCTAAGCTAATGTTCCAAGATGTTGAAACGTATTTGTTAAGAACAATGTCCGTGCAATGTTTGCCTCCAAATCCACGGCTACAATTGCAGTGATATGAACCGTAAGTATTCTCACAGAGGGCACCATTAAGACAGGGGTTTTCTATGCATTCATCAACATCAGTCAGGCACCTACCAGAAACAGAGCAAAGAAACAAGGATTAGTTTACCACAGCAGTCTCTGATGTAGTCTCCTCGTTCTCAACAACTGTGGATATATTTATTTAATACACAGGCAGTTTGCTATTTTATCAACATTCCAACAATTTGGACTGTTAAGCAATACTGTAAATTGCAGTATGTGTGTAACACTACCTACCTTTCTCCACGAAAGCCTGATTCACACTCACAAACAGGTCCATCCAAACTGTCAATACACTTGCCACTGTTTTTACAAGGATTGTCTTTGCAATATGGACCCAGCTGGCACCTGCAAAGACCAGAGGAAAAAAAAAAACAAAGGGTAGGGGGTAAATAAAAAAGCATGAATGAACCATTACCTTGCTGCAAGTGAGTATACGGTATGGGATTCGGGGCTGGCACTAACTAACTTTAGTGGGTTTCAAAGTCTGAGCTTTTAACAGGGAACAGATAAAAAAGAAAACAGAAAAAGTGTTACATTTATAGCCTATTCTCTACAGGGTTCATTAGTACAATATACACATACCTTTGGCCCGTGTACTGTCCTCGGCACTGGCAGATAAAATCATCACTGACAGGGATGCAAGTACCACCATAAAGGCAGGGGTTGGAAGCACAGGGGTTGACACTTACATCGCAGTGAGTTCCCATAAACAAAGGTGCACACTTGCAGTAGTAACCTGAAATCAAATACAGTCTTTTTGAAAGGCTCATGTGGCTTTACCAGATTTAAGATAAAATCCTCTCTGCCTACCTATAGATCTAAGAAAATTCTCCCTGCTCATCTCCCTGTTCAAAGAGAGAGGGGGTGAGAAGAAATAGAGATATTTTATCAGATGATGAAGGAAAGTCTAACAGTAAGGTTTTTCTTGAATATGATTGAAGGATAACTTCCATTTCTCTCACAAAACTCAAGCTTGTTACAATGATTCCAGAATTTTTAAAGGAAGACTCAAATAGGCAGTTAAGAGGATGGACCTCAGGTGCTGAAACTGAAGATTAAATCCCCACTTTGTCTGATGGACTTTGTATCTACTTCATACTCAAGGAATTGAGTCTAGAACATGAGGCAGACACAGGCAAACCCATCCTTCTACAGCTCTGGGAAATCAAGAATTATTCACAAAGTTCTTTTGTCCTTTAATAGAGAGAACTGGAAAAGCAGTTTTGAAAACTAACAACAGAAGAATATAGCACAGCTTACCTCCATTTGACAGTGAATTGCAGATGCCTCCATTCTGACATGGGCTGCTTGAGCAACCTTCTGTGGTAGTCAGCAAGCATCCAGGAGTCACATCTACAGATTCTTCCATGTGTGCATAACTTCGTGGCTTACTGTTTAGGGGCAGCTCTTGTCCATTCAGTACAACAGAATCCATACAGCCTCTGAAACCATTGCTAACCTGAGGACTTCTACCATGTCTTGTACCTTGCTGACGAATATGACCGCCAAAAAACACATTATTATCTAGGTTTAGTGTCCTAAGTGTACCAGGAGCAGTACCAGATGCAGTATGCACCCTATCCAGAACAAGTCGTGCGTAATTTCCATCCACTTCCAGAGATACTGAATGCCACTGGCCATCGTTAATCTGAATACTCTGAACAGAGACAATCCCAGGTCCACTGCCGCAATCAAATTTATATTGCAGCCTTCCATGGTGAATCTACAGAGGAAAGGCACAACATCAACAAATGGTCTGCACGCTTAAAGATATAAAATACTGATGCCTATAAAAGTTTATGTTTGCTGGAGAGACAGGATGATGGTGGTGGTCATAAAAGGCAGTTTAATAACACTGTATTCCCAGTCACAGTGATTGTGATTCATTCAATATGGTTCCTTTAATTAAAATGTATACTTTGTACATTTCATCCTCCAGTAAACAAGTTACAGATCATCATCAAAAATTACAGTAATTCAAGACCTTTCATCTTGTGCTTTAAGTGACTTTTTCTGTATGGACTTAATGGGTATTATGAGCAAATAAAATTTAAAATTGTTATGCAAAATAGATAATGCAAATGGGCTTTTTTTTTTGTTTTATTTTTAAAACATCAAGGAAAACCAATTCCTTTTATACAATAAAAAAAAAACCCCAAACCTCTGTACAAGTTTGTCACCTAGATGTATAACATACTCTACCTTGAAGGCAATTCTGAATTACAACAGTTCTACAGGGATGTTATGATTCAATCTTTTCTTGTGATGTAAAACATAGCAAGAAGATGGTAAAAAGAAAAGATGAAGAGATATGCACTAGGAGATTTTACTATACCTCTAAGATACTGTAGTCTGTCCCTCGAGCGTACATAACAACTGCATGAGCAGAGTATGTTCTAAGTCTCATTGTAAGCTTCATTTCCTCTTTGTTCTCATTTTCCATGAGACGGTATTTCACATAGCTGCTCCCAGTAAATGTCACAGCAGAGTCAGCGGATGCTTAGGAATACAGAAAAGCATAAATGTGTTAACACAGGACTGGAATGAAATTCATTTTTGGAAAGTAACATGGTTCTATGCAGAGATTTTTAGAGTTAATTTCTTACCAGGACACTGTCCAGCTTTGCTGTCTTGGCAAACACAGGTATATTTTCCTTCTTTTGGATCTCCTAAACATTCAGTACCTTCAGGGCATGGGTTTCCTTCACACACACTATTAACCAGAGGGCATTTCCCTTCTGTAAAGCAAAATACATTATTTCTCTGCTGAGGGTGGTAACAGTATTTTTGAAAAGGGACACAAGTACAGTAGCTGAAAGCAACCCAAACAATATTCCTATCAGGTAAGGAAGTGAAGTAACATTTATGAGACGTGACTGCTACAAACACAGACTACACAAATGGCATCTACAGTAAGTGGTGCTCATAGTTATCTTGATTATGCAAACTATTCAACTGGTAAAATATGGAAACTTAAGGTAAACCTTAAACCGTAACACATCACACACCATGTAGATATTAAGCATGGACAGAATGGGTTGGGGAGACGCAGAAGAATGAGACAGAAAAGGAACAAGCTCTTAAGTATTTACTTAAGATGTGCAAGTTCACCCAGCAATGCTAAATCAAGATTTTGAACAGCGATGTTGTTTTCCTCAGGGCTAAAGACAAATTAGTATTTTGTTCTAGATCTGTATACTTATGCATATCTTAATGAATATTCATTTGCCAGTTCATCCCATCATTCCCAGTCAAGTTTGGTAGCTGCATGGGCTATTCCTCAAAGCAGAAACAAGGAAGTATTCAGGTACTTTGCAAGAACTTACCTTCATGCATACAAGACTCAAAATGGCTGGCAATTTAAAACAGGCAACAAAAAAGGAACTTTTTTCATAAAATGGAAAACGAAGGTGTAACTATAAAAAAAGATATTCCCTCCCATAACCTTATATTATGTAAACTCTTAGAAGAGGTAGTGAGACAAGAAAGACTTTACTCTGAATAAAATTATGCAAATGTTGCAGTGAAGGTTACAGGACATCCTTAATCTTGTCCTGTACTATAAAGACTTCTACGGATTATGGGTCTTCCAAACCAGAACAATCTCTTCAAGGATATGGTTTTCCTTACTGCTTTTCTTACCTTTACAAAGACAAACTGCTGTTCTGTGATGACGAGGAGTGACAAAACTCAACCTCGCTGTGCTGTGAGTTGACATAATGGTCTCATCCACTGTTACTTTTTCTTCACAGAATTTTAGAGGACAATCTAGGCCTGCACAAAGCTTATGGAAAACATCAATTATCCGAACACCTAAAATCTCCTCTAGGTCAGGCACAGAAGAGTTTATCTTGTGGAGCAAAATTCTCATTGGGTGCTGAGAGCCACCAGACTTTTCAATATTCAGGAGAACATCAAGGTTTGAAGTAGGATCAGAAGGCTGCAAACTAACAATCTGGATGTCATTTCTTCTCACACCCAAGATGTTTCTTAATGCTCTCTGGAAATTTCGCCAGTAATCACCGATGAATTCTTCAGGGGCAAGGTTTGCAAACCGTATTGCAATGCTGTGATTTAGTATATCTTGTGTGATTTGTCTGATGTGTACAGTAATATCAGCTGCTGTTGTAAATTTTCCATCTGTAACGCTGACATTTAGGAGGTACTGTCCTACGTCTAACCTTTTATGTGCTATTAGTTTGCCACCAGTACTGGAAACTGAGAACAAGGATTCCATTTTGGGGTCCAGACTGTATGTCAAAGTATCATAAACATCTTGATCAGTAGCATGAATTTTTCCAATGACACCACCTGAATATTCTTCTCCAAAGGCTGTGATAAAGATTTCTAGAGGCAGAATTGCTGGAGAATAAATGCTTTCCTCGATAACTCTAATATCAATGTAAGTCAGAGATGACAATGGTGGTTTTCCATTATCTGCCACCTGAAGGAAAAGAAGGATAGAGTTAGATTTTTTACTTTATCTCAAATTCTACTATAGCTATTTGCACTTTATATAGTAGAGCTGTATTTTTCTACCAAAAAAGAAAAAAAGAAAAAAAAAAAAAGAAAAAGAAAAGAAAGAAAGTTCCTGCAGGAAAATGTTTTATGTAAATTTAATAACATAGATCCTGACAAAAAAGGTAAGATTGAAAATTTAAAAAGCTTGTAAAAGCAGGCTCACACAAACATGTTTTCACTTCTTCCAAAATTAAAATGCTACAGTGCTTTTAATACCTGGAAGTGGCAGGAAGACACTAACACTGCTAGCAAATAGAGAGGAAATGCACAGTAGATGATTTCAGACAGTAGGTGGTGCTTGAAGCTTTATTATTTCAAGAATGGAAACACATTACAAACTTAAAATGAGTCATGCACTAGAAATTTACAACATGCTTTACCACAGTTCTTAGGAGGTGGTCTTGAAGACAATCTAAGTGCAGTATGCCAAACAATACTTCCAAAGGAAAAAAATACATGTAGAAAATTCCAATTAATTATATTGTCGTTCATGATTTGTGATCACAGAGAAGGGAAAAAAACCCAAACCACCTGTAGTGCTATTTGCTTCTGACAATTAAAGTAATTATCTTTATTAGAATCAGCCTAACTCAATTTCAAAGCCTTTTTAAACATCATGTCTTCTACCTCTTTTTGACAAAAGCATACACTGTTGTTGCATGAAGAAGGGGCAAATAGAATAGAAAAGTGAAAAGACCTTTCCCTCAGGTCTTTCTTTTCTCTCTCTTTCCATTTCTCAGTTCTTGTTTCCTCTCTACCTTTTTCCCAGAGCTCTTTCCCAGTTACTGAAAGTGAGATTAAAGAACTGAAGAGATGTGAAGGGACAGAGGGGATACACAGGGCTCAGAAGATAGACGATGTCCTGTATTTGAAAGATTTTACAATAGTTTTACATTGACTACAGGTAGCTGGTACACTTTGAAGATCTATGCAGAGAATCTGCTTTTGATTTTTCATACAAATTTAAGCAAAAGATTAAAAAGTTCAGGCTAAATATTATCTCTGGATGTGTGCTTAATTGTAGCATTTTAAAAAGGTAATGCATGTCTCATAGAACTACATGTCTTCATCCCTTAGCTCCAAAAAACAGGCATGGCTAGAAACCTGCCCTCTAGTTACCCAAACATAAATAAGGAGAAAGAGAACTCAAGTTGGCAGAGTTTTGTTTTGACTAGATTTCTGCCTGGAAACAAGACAAGGCAGGCAGTTAGCTACAGGAGAAATGTCCAAGGGAAACAAGAAAGGGCTTAAAACAAAAAGGCAAGCAAAATTATAACAAATGGACAGCAAGAAGGAAAGAAGATCCCCAGGAGAAATGATTTTTTCAATAGTGCAGTGGTTTTAAACTAAAGACATCAGAGTGTGGCACAAAGGACCGTATGACTCATAGCTGAAGATTTCACACACTAATGCTGTGAGACATTTGTTAATGGATAATCTACTTCCTCTGGAGTGAGCAAAAGAAAATGTGAGAGGCATGCACATGCAGGCTGCTTTTAAGAAAAAAAAAATCCTTATTTCTATTAAAACTGTAAATGTAAAGTAAAAGAAAGGCTCATGTTAAGTAGTTCTGTAGTTCTAGTGGATATGTGGGGTGTGTATGGGAGGGGATGTTTGTGGGTTTTTTTTTTGTTTTCTGTTTTGTTTGTTTGTTTTGTTGGTTTTTCTAATTAAAGTATGCCTGTAATATAAGATGACCTTTGCCTCAGCAATCCATTCAGAAAGCAACTAAGGTGAAAGCTGTCAATATTGAAAAGCACACCAGTGAAGGTCTCTTAAAAAATGAAAACAAGTATCAAAAGATCATTCACAGTCATTAACTTGTGAGCTCAAAGATGAAAGTGCAGAAAATAATGTAAACTTGAGAAGATGCCTCTCTACAGCCTTTGAAAAGTTTTTCTTTTAAATTAACAGGGGAAGAATATTTTGCCTCAGAAGTCATGCATCTATTTTGGTGTGTATCATTGGAACTGAAGTCTTGTGATAAGGAAATGTTAGTTTTAGTCTTAAATACCTTCATAATCATGTACAGTGACTCACTAAGGAGAAGATATCAGTAAATTTTAGCACTTGTGTCTATTTAAAAAAAAAAACAAAACAAACTATCATAGTATAAGATGACAAATGCCAATTAAAAGACAATGACATACTTCCAGAATCCAGGCAGGGACCTTGTATATCAAGGCATTAGATTCAAAATACTGGTATTGGGTAGTACAGCACACAAAAAAATGCAGATTAATATAGTCTGCTTTAATGATTTATAGTCTCTAAGATGCCCTTGTTCTAAACAACAGTACATATTTTTTAAGACACTTGTTTAGCTACTATATAACATTCAATTAGGCCTTATGAATTCCCTAGGAAAAAAAAAAAAACAAACCCAAAAAAACCCCCCTGGCTTGAAAATGAAAGAATTGCATGATTCCACCCAGAGGAAGGTGTTAGATTGGTACCTCACACTTAAGGCAGGTACATTAGGAAAGGCCAAAGATGCAGCTAAATCATAAAACGTGACAAAGACAATGTAATAGTCCACACAGAACAGACATAATTGCCTGTGCACACATTCATAGCAATTTGTTTTAGAAGCAAAATAAATATAAATTAGCTACTGCTTAGAGAAAATACAAAATAAAACATACTTTGATTGCACATACATAACCTTTTCTGGCTCTTCTTCCCTAAACAAAAAGGTGACTTTGGGGAATTGGTATAGAACTTGAAAGTCTATTAGGCAAGTGTGACAAAGCCCAGCTCCACTGCTGTTTTGGACTCATGCAGCCTAGAAAAGCCAAAAGAGCCTTCTTCTTCGGGGCTTAGGTGCCCCGAAGGTTAATCTCTCCTACCGCTATTAAGCGGATCTCTACTGAGAAAAAAAAAAATTACTAACAGAGGAATGATCTCAGAATTAATCTCAGTTCTCAAACCCTAAGCTGAACTACATTTAAATGGAATTTTTATTCTGGTTCTTATATGTTTCCTGATAACATGTTTTAGTGACTCAAGCAGCAAATGACAATACCCGTGGGAATTTTTTTTTCCTTCCCCAAAGAAAACAGACTGTAAATACACCATGATTATTATCCCAAGTTGGACAGAAATGAGTATACACTGATGAAGACAGTACTGCTCTAAAACTGCAAGTGCATGTTTACTCAGAAATTGTATGCAATATTATGAGAATAATTTGGAGATTTAAATAATAATGTAAAAAGAAAGGTGAGAATTTTTCTTATAATACAAATCCATAACTGAAGTTTAAGAATTAAGGCCAGCTATTTTTAGCCTACAAATTTTAAGTCCCCTGTTCACAGCTGCTTAATTTATAACTAAATTAAAAAGGATTGGGTAAGATTAAAAAAATTCGTTTGAACTTTTCTTACATTATATTACAAAATGTATTTTAGAGAACTGAGCTATGTTAATGTAACCTGGGTTTTTGGACACGGCTTTGTCTTTTTGCATAACAATGGCAAAAGTAGGCATAAAAATGACCCTGAAAGGCTATAATTTGAGTTTTATGCCATGTTTTTCACTGCAAGATTCTGAGACCTCCAAGTACTGCACTGGAAGTTTCAATGCTACTGACTTCATTTTCCAAACCTAAAAAGAGAGATATTTGAAGTTGCTATTGGAAAAAGAATGTGACACTACAGAAAAAAATATTTCGGCACTGCCATGATGCGCAACTTTCAATATCCCTGTTTCCATCATACAAAAGTAGTTCAGCTCACAGCTTCAAGGGTCAAAGTCATAGTGGCAAGAGGAAGACTGCAGCTACTAGTAGGCGGCTCAAGGGACCTGTCCGCTGCTGGATTTCCAGCATCCCACATGAAAGGCAAAGGGCTCACCAAGACCACTCAGCCATTTAACATTTCACTTACTCCATACCCTTACTGTGAGTTTAATTAAGCTGTTACACCTCTGTAGATTTCTGTTTCAGCAACAGACAGTCTCTGAAGATGTTACCTCAAGGGACATGCCTCAAATGACTACTTGGCACATCAGGATCTTGTAACAGAAAGACAAGGTAGGCAGAAAAAAGTGGTGGGTTGGGCACGAGTGGCAAAAATTAACAGAATATACTACTAACAGAAAACAGCTGGAGGTAGCACATCTTACCTTAACATGAAGTAAATAGTGATCCCTCACTTTGCGATTCAGCGCAGCAGTTGTTGTCAGTACTCCCTGCTGGTTCATCTGAAAAGTGTTCTCTTCATTTCCACTCAGGATGGTGAAGAGAAAAGGAGGGCCATTGTGAGAAGAATCCTTGTCTGTCACCACCAGCTGTAGCACACTAAATCCAATAGGCTTATTTTCCTAAAAATGCACAATACAATTACTTTGGTTTTGTTATAATTGAAGATATAGCCTGATGTTGATTTCTTTCTCACAACAGGAAAAAGAAAACAAACTCAAATTACTGCCAAACCATTTAATCAGTATAAGGCAAATCAGAATGACAGTACTGTTTAAAGAAAAATACTACCCTTTGAGAATAATGATGAAAACACTAAATGGAGAAAGGCAGTACATTTTTAAACTTACTTTTTTTTTTTTAAAAAAAAAGCTTTGTCTTCTATTATTAAAAGTAGCTCAGCCTTGAAATTTAACATTTTCCACTTTGGTCTGAATTAAGGTCACTGTAGATTAATTACCAAGTCATCAAAAATTTCAAATTTAGCTAAAACATCTGTTAGGAATAATTCAGTGCCTTTGTTGGGAGGACTAGAAAAACACACTCTGCATCTGATCCCTTGTCTCCCTAATTAATGTTCTCACTACAGTTGCGGCTGCTACAGCCGCAGTCTGGTTAAAATGCAAAATCCAGATTTTAAAATTTGCATAATAAAATCCCTTTAAGTTTGCATCATGTGGATGCCTGAGGTTTCACAGAAACTTCACACAATTTGGTTTATCATGTATCTGATACACACACAACCTTATCTAACACTTGTAACAACTCTCCCAGGATATTAATTCTGTACTGTAATGACCAAATTTTTTATTCATATACACATTTTAAATGAAAAAAAAGTAGACATATTATTGTGAAGTAAAACAATGACAAAATGCTATCCTTTCAGTTGCTAAAATTCCTAATAACAAGCATACCCTTTGTTCTTGAAAGAGTAAATCAAGTTAGTTATCAAATATTGCAGCTGAAGTTTTTTTTATCAACAGCAAACATAATTTTAAAATACAAATATTTACATGTGGATGTCTAAAGTAATTTGATTTTCATAGTACCTAAGCACATTTCCAACTGTGCCCAAACATGTCCATCTCCAATACATCAAGAAATGCACACCAGCATTCTTTGGCAACTCCTACAGCTTCTCTGCTACACTCACAGTGGGATAGGCTGATATGACTAAACTCTGAAACACATGGTCTTCCTTATTAATTAAGGGAAGCATTACAGACATCACTGTTTTAGGAGATATATTAATTTCAAGAAAGATTGTAATTGGGGAAAGTAAAATGCCTTTAACAGCACACAAACATACAATTCTGTAGCTTTACAAAACAAAGTAAGATCCAGGGCATCTTACTTGCATAGTCTGTATATGTTGGGTAGAGATGAATCACTTTGTCCTCTTTTGGAAAGCTACTTTTA
>JAAGNO010030262.1:33607-81453 GCA_033439905.1 Ceryle rudis | reverse complement strand
TGAAAGAGTAAATCAAGTTAGTTATCAAATATTGCAGCTGAAGTTTTTTTTATCAACAGCAAACATAATTTTAAAATCCAAATATTTACATTTTGATGTCTAAAGTAATTTGATTTTCATAGTACCTAAGCACATTTCCAACTGTGCCCAAACATGTCCATCTCCAATATATCAAGAAATGCACACCAGCATTCTTTGGCAACTCCTACAGCTTCTCTGCTACACTCACAGTGGGATAGGCTGGTATGACTAAACTCTGAAACACATGGTCTTCCTTATTAATTGAGTAAGGGAAGCATTACAGACATCACTGTTTCAGGAAATATATTAATTTCAAGAAAGATTGTAATTGGGGAAAGTAAAATGCCTTTAACAGCACACATTTAACAGCACACAAACATACAATTCTGTAGCTTTACAAAACAAAGTAAGATCCGGGGCATCTTACTTGCATAGTCTGTATATGTTGGGTAGAGATGAATCACTTTGTCCTCTAAATCATGTACATGGTCTCAAATAGAAGTGGCATGCTGGGATGGCACAGTGCAGAAGGTAATATTGCTCATCCCCATTTATCTATTGCACAAGGCCAGGCACCAGCAAAAGGACCTAAGGGATTGAGCTCACTTATGTTACTGGTATGAAGGACTTAATACAATTCCTTTGTTCCCTTCCATTTACTCTCCACTGGGCGAAGGAAGACAAGAAGTACAGATGATGCCCTCTGCTATCTTTGCTTTAGCAGAGTGTTTTCTCAATCAGGCAAATACATGCCAGCCATTTGAGAATCTGGCCCACTACTACCATCCTAAGGTGCAAAATTAGTCAAAGGATTGGTATGTAGCAATATGAAATGCTACTTGTACTTCAACTGCTTCCGATCCCAGAGGAGGCTGGTAAGACCTAAGTCTTTATGTGTCACAGTGCACAACACTTGCTTCACAAACATTAGGTACCTAAAATAGCCTTTTCTAAGCAGTAACTCTAAGATTGAAAAGAAATGGCAAAATTATTATGTAGTTTGACCTATCTATATAATGCTAAAGATGTTATAAATATAAATGTAATGTATGATACATATACCTCCACACACGACATACATGAAAAAAAATAATGTGCTTAACTTGCAATGTAAGTTTCTAAATAGACTGCACAGTATAAATTTTGTCACCCTTAACAGTTATTTGAGAAGGAGTCTTACTAACAACCTTAAATAATTAAAAATACAGAAAAATAAAACTGAAGCATTAGGTTTATCACATCTTGCAAATTTTTTCAAGTCACAAATTAACACTCCAATAATATTATTGACTTGACTACTTTAATATCTGTATTTACCTGGATGATAACACTATAGTTTCCTTTTGAGAATACTGGAGGGTTGTCATTTACATCAGAAACATCAATATTAACTGTGGTTGTGTTAACCCTAGGTGGGTTTCCATTATCTGAAGCTTGAACCGTCAAGGTATACCCTGAAATCTAAAAATAATTAAAAGAAAAAGTCAAACATTCACTGAGGATCAAAAAGTAGCAAACTCAGGTTGTTTTAAGGAAGAAATATTTTAGTGCAAATCCCCAATAAAGTTTGCCTTCATGTATTTCATCCTTTCTCTTCCTCCCTGCCCCCAAAAAGCGCCGACATAAATAAATGCTTTCTCTTTATTACAGCTACATTGATTTTAGAACAGGAAATGATATTTTACATGTATAATAATAAATAAAAAGGGTGGTCATTAATCATGCATAGCTGAATTAATCCCAATTGCTCAGAAAGCATTAAAAACTTACCTTTTCTCTGTCTAGAAGTTTAGTCACTTTTATTTCACCCCTGGTAGGGTCAATTGTAAAAGGATTTCCCTGATTGCCATCTATAATTGTGTAGTGAATGTGGTTGTTTGAAGGTCCATCAGCATCATCTGCCATAACCTAGGGGACAATACAGTCTCATTTAAAACAGGTCACCTTACAGATAAACTCATCCTGAAGATGAGTACAGCTGTTTTGGTCTAACACATTTCATAGTTCTCAAAAAATATGTCATCTGAATAGAACATACCAACATAATTGCCTACATTTCTTCTGAAAATTAAGTCATGTTCTCATTAGAAGAACACAAATATATCACAAAGCATCATCTACTTTTCCACAGCATCCCAAGTCCCTGGTTCTGAAACTTTTTCAAAATAATTTTCAATTCACTCAATGGTAAACTTATCTATTAATTTATGCCCATCTTCAAATCAGTATTTTTTCCTTCAAGAATGAAAGCATGATTGTCATGATAGTATTTCACAGAAGAAAAAAAAACCCAAACAACAACAAAACAACAAAAACCCAAACAACAATACATACTGTAATGACTGATTGTTCAAGCAGAGCATCTTCACTGATTACTGCAGTGTAAGTGTCTTGGCTAAACACTGGAGTATTGTCATTGATATCTGTTACATTAATATTCACTGTTACGACATCACTCAATGAAGGCGTGCCTCCATCTGTGGCTTCCACTGTCAAGTAGTATTCATGAGAACTTTCATAATCCAAGTTTTCAATGATAAAAATGGCTCCTAGGGAAGAAAACAAAAACCAAACAAAAAACAACAATCACCTCACACAAACTCTGTTATTAATGTCGTATTATATATTGCAACTTTTGATTTTGGTCTGACAAACAGACAGCTTTTTCAGGTTTGATTTGTCACTGAAAAGCTGGAGCTACACAGTGAAATGATCAGGCTTTGCACATAAAAGTAAAAAGGTGAGAAGTTCCTGCCACTACCATGAAAGACTCAGTGTAAAACCACCTGCTCATATTTTGTAATGAAAAAAATGGAAGAAAAATAAAAAAATTGTGGTTAGAAAATGTCCTTTTCTTAATTTTCAGTTAAAATTAACCTGAAATATGATCTGACCTTTAACTTGACTTTCCTTTCAACCAGCATTAATTGAGTATGCAGCGTTAGTAAGAGAAATGTCTGACCATGAATTTCAATTGAAAGAAACATTTGAGTCAAAGAGTGAGTTTTTAACTATCTAGTTAAGATAGTGCTGTCCCCAACACACACACTGATTTGCTGCTGGAAGAGTGTTTCCCTGTAACCTTTTTCCTCCTTTCAAGTATGTGAAGAAGTTAGTGGTAAAATACTTCTATACCACATTACCAGCATACACACTGGAAACAACAGCTGGAAGAATTGTCATTTCAGTTACACTGGTATAATTATTACTAACTTTTGGGCAAAAATCTTATTTAAAAAACCCCAAACTTTATCAGAAATTAACTCTGGAAAAAGAACTATATACAAAACCAAAACTAGTATTGAGGTGTGTATTGATATTTAAGCAAAGGATTGTCATTAGTAGGGAAAAATTCTCCAGAAGACCTAAATGCTTTCTGAGACTAAGTATGACTAACATGCAAGCCTAGTAAAATCTCCACTGTCATACTGGATACATGATTAAGCAGAATATTCCAACCTATCTTTAATGCTGTATGAAACTCCTCTAAGATTACGGTTTCTGTGGACCAAAGACGAGTTTTCTCAATTTAATTTCTGATCTTTCTTTTACCCAGCCTGGCCACTCATTCTGATTATATAGCTTTTGTGAAAAGACTCTTATGTTTCTATCATTACAGATCTATGTCTTTCCACCCGCCTCTGCCCCCAGGGCAGAGAATATTCCAACTATGAAAACCTTATTCTTGCCAGATAAATGAATCTAACCCAATTAACAATAAATAGTACCAACAAATAAAAGTTCCTACTCTACATTTTACTGCAGTCCTCTAGTAAGCATGCTGGCAAAATGGGTGAACAGACAATAGCGCTGGTTTTACAGCCAGGATGATGTTTAGAGATTATACATAACCTATTTGGTTGAATTACTGTAGAACACAGTATGGATCTGAGCTTGGTTAGCCTAAAGTATATTCACAATTGTAATCTATTACCTGTTGCTGAATCGATGCTGAATTTTCCATGTTCATTCCCACTGACTATTGAGTATGTGATTTCAGCATTGGCTTCAATGTCCCTGCTTGCAGCATAGATCTGGAGAACTTCAGTTCCAACCAAAGTGTCCTCTGATACACTTGCACTATACTCCCTCTGCTCAAATACAGGTGGATTATCATTTATATCCAAAACAGAAACTATAAGACTACTTGTTGAAGACAGTCTTCTAGGTAAACCTTCATCTGTGGCCTTCAAAGTTAGAGTGTACACAGCTTGTAATTCCCGATCCAAAGGCTTCTCCAAACGAATGATTCCAGAGAATTCATCAATAGAAAACTGGCCCTCTGCAGAGTTCACCAGTGAATAATGGACTTTACGATTCATCCCTGCATTTTGAAAATAATTGCAGAGTATGAAGCAGACGTCAAAATACCCCAACATAATAACAGATCTGATGGCTATAAAAATGAATGTTAATTATTTAGCATGCAACTTTCATGTTAAACTAAATTTAAGCATGTTAAAGGCTCTTGTGAAGGGCAGAATGATTTCCAAAAAGATGTAATCTGATTAAATAAATTAAGCTAACGCTTCAGCACACTGATTTTCTGCCACGCAAAACCCATGAAGCATGGTTCTGCTGCAGTCAAACTACTAGATAGTGTGAAACAATTAGTAAAATAAATCTAATTATAACTTTAGAACAACAGCATCTACTTAGCACACTTACAAATAACATGAGAAGATATGGGAGAGTTAGGCTACATCAAATAAAGTTTATGTAAGAACTGTGTCCCAAAATTAACAGGAACATAATTTCTGTCAACCCTTCTGTAGAAAGCAAACAAAAAACCCTTAAGGTTTTTTGCTGAGAATTTTGCTTCACCTAAGCCTCAAAGACTAACATCGTGAAAACATCTGTTACCTTTCAGTTCAGCAACCTAGCTTTATCATAGCATAGCATGAGACTAAGGCAACTATTAAGTACTACTATTTGATTAATAAACTGATAACATATGGAAATCATACATCTTTAAAAAGACATTATGCTGCTGTATTCCTTATAACAAAGGCTAAGAACAAACTCTAACGTCATTTTCAGTTCATGTTCACTTATATACTTGTAACTAAACAGTGAAGATAAAAAGATAGCAAAAATCTCAACAGGGCAATATATACAGAAAGCTACAATCTATCAGGGTTCTCTTTATGGTCACTGATGGCTAGCCTGAGCAGCACACATTCAAAAAAATTTATGGATGCACCCCTACATGAACAGACATGGCTTGTTAGCCCTTTTACTTAAACCAGGAGTAAGAGGATGAACCTAACCTATCACAACTTATTTGCTTATCACACTAAAAATATCCTTTATTTCTCTCCTATCCTCTCTCTTCTTTTTTGCAGACACAAAACGGATGTCTTCCAAGCTACTCACACATGGAAGTCAGGTGTCACATGACTTAATAGACCTATATATATATATATATATATACACGTATCTTTCAGGAGTCTAATCCTGAATGGTATTGAACATCTGTCGGTTCTACTGAAAGACTTAACACCTCTCAGGATAAGACTACATAAACATTACTGTAACTTTGAGAACACAACAAAAGTATCAGTCAAAGAATGCATACCTGTATCTGCATCTGTCGCCTGCACTCTTGTCAAAAGTGTTTTAGGCTCTGTGTTTTCAAATACTGTAATGGAGTAAGGATCAGATGTAAACTCTGGGGCATTATCATTCACATCTTCCAGAGTCAGAATAATGTTAGCTTGGCAGAATCTTCCTCCTCCATCTGTGGCTTTCACTAGAAGATGATAAACTGCTTGCTGCTCGCGATCCAGTGGCATTAATGTTTTCAGTTCACCTATAAACAGAATAACATACATGAGCTGATGCAAGTTGTGAGATTTAAGTATCCCTAACACATCTTCCTCTAAAATCTTTGTACTCGGAAAAAATAAACAATTTTCTTTTTGACGGCAATTTCATCAGTGGCTAAGTCAACAGTTGGTACTGGACTAATGAGCTCCACTTTGGGCAAAGTATGTCAGTGGCCTGCCTTTTCAGTTTTCAAAGGCTAAATACTAAAATCCTCTGCCTTCCTTTTCAAATGCCTCTGAAACAGAAATTAGCTAAAGTAAAGCTACCTGAGAGTGCAGAAAAAGAGAGAATGTGTATATATGCACAAATCCACGTATTTGTATGTAAAAAAAAAAAATCAAATATTACAACTTTGTCTTTAACAAAATGCAAGGTAAAATCCACATATGGTTTTTCTAGGCTATTCAGCTGTGTTCCTTCCATAGCTATTGAACTGACTCTCCTCCTCTAACATTCAATGAATAAACAGAACTATTCACACTACCAAATGTAAATTGCTCCTACAGACAAAACCTCTGGAAGTCTAACCTACTTTCTTCTACGCTTTCTTTCCAATGTGACAGAAAACAAGTTGACAGACACAGTGCTTAGCCATTGGCTCCTTTCAACTAATACAAAGAATTATTCTGAAATATTGAGTACTATAGTCCCACCAAATCTGAATTTATATAAGGACGAGAAAAAAACAAAACAAAACAACAACAAAATGAACAGCCTACGAAATAAGATCCTTCTGATTTGTTTTGCCACTGAAATATACTAATCTTCACTCTGTGTTTCCACTATATCTTTGTATTCACCTTATTTCATTTCTTCTATATTATTTACTACTCCATTCCTACTGCTTGTCTATTTCAGCCTGCAGAGGCTAGGATTTTGGCATTAGCTTTGACCTGTATTATAAGCCATAAGGCACAAATGCCATGAAAACCAAATTCAGGCAAGTTAAAAGTTAATCGCACTCATATAATGCTGCCAATAAAACCAGAGGCTCTTTTGGTGTTTACTATGGAAAGGAAATTTGATGCTCCATCTAACCTCGTGCCATTTAATACAGCAAACCCAAGATGTCAAAGAGAATCTGATATTTTTCAGCTATAAACCATTATTGCTACTACTACAATGAATATAAAAAGTACAAAATTTATAGCATATTTTTACTCCAGGCACTTGAGCATGGAAGTTCCTGGCTTAGCAGAAATTGCCTTATTTACTCTTTAGTTCCTCATGTATTGTAATACTTGCCTTTTCCCTGACTTCTATGCAATATATTATTAGTATTTGTGTTTATTTATTAGTATTTTTGAGTATCAGAAATTCACATTTTAAACAGTTATATAATAAGCCAACCCTTAATGGAAAGCTTAAAGTACTGACATTTATGTATGTCTTAATGTAGCAGAAAAGCATTTTATAAAATGAGGCAATGATTTAAATTTTGTATAGTATATAAAGTATTATTACCTGTGTCTGGAGTGAGTCTGAATTTTTCTGCTCCTGTGCCATGCAGCGTATAAGTAATTTCTGCATTAGAGCGAATATCAGCATCTGTAGCAGATACCTGCATTATCAGCTTGCCAGGAAGGGCATCCTCAGGAACAGAATCAGTGTATAAAACCTGCAAGATTTTGAAGTTACATTGAAAGACTAAACATATGAAGTAGAGCTTGGAAAACAAAGGGGGAGAAGGAATGGCAGATGAGAGAATATCCTGCTTGAATGTTTGGTAACACATGAAGTGAACCAGAGGATGAAAATGAAAAGAACTTATGATTTTTCTAATTAATTACCTCCCATTTATTATTCAGAAAGGTAATTAATACTGCAACTATAGGGACTCTTGAGTATCACTGCATAGCTAAGAATCTCTAAACACTTGAAACCGATCAACTGATAATTAAATGCATTCTCAAAATACGAGTTAAAAATTTTTGGTAATTTCATTTTTGTTTCTTTTGGTAAATCATCTTTTCTAGGTCTGACTCAATCTACTAGAAATTCACCTGCTTTTTTTGTAATGGCATGAAATAAAAGCTTCTAGTTCAAATTAATAACCACCAGAATTTAAAGGCACTAAGCACTCTTACAGCTCATTCACGATGAGGATGTAAAGAAACTAAACCAAACCAAACCACCGAAACAAAAAGCTAAGCCTCAAAACCTAGGGCTTTCTCATAAGGCAAATATATGCCTTGCAGGGTGTACCTTTCTGGGTTTTTTTGTGTCGTATCATGTGTGTCCCCATCCCCCCCTCCCCCTTTATTTTTCACATCTATTTTTGCAGACTGGAAAACCTAGTAAGGTAGATGGCTTTGTAACAAGAAAATGTTTATGGATTACAAGTTTTTGGTACTGTTGAGTGCAACTGCAGGATAATATTCCAGTCTTTTCAACCCTCTTATCACAGTAAATGCACAAATGAGTCAACTAAGTGATGGTTTACAGCCTTCTTTGAGACTTTGCTTCCTTCAGAAGATGGGAGCATATAAACTATCATAGCTGCAGCTTAAAACAATTCCTTTTGGAAAAGTATGCATTAAACACAGGAGAAATGTATTACAATTGTCCTTATACTCTTCAAATACCCATCTAATGTTAAAATTACATCAATGAATTGTCTTTGAATTTTTATTTAAGAAACATGTCCATGAAATAACTTGTCTTTGACAGCCTTCCATCGTAATAGTCCAAATTTCTGTTACCAACATAAACACCTATTTGTCTGTCTCTTGAGAAGCAATTTCAGAGAAAATTTAGATTTTTATTCATGGCAGCAGCTGAACACGGAAGATATAAGATTGTGCCTACCTTTTCACACACAGGGCTATTATCATTAGCATCAAGGACTTTAACCTCCACCACAGCTTTAGTTGCAAAGGTGCCATCAGTAGCTGTAATATTTAGAAGGTAATTATCCTTTTCTTCCCTGTCCAGAGGCTTTCTGACATAGACCTTCCATTCATTTTGTATATTTTCAATAGCAAACTGTCCCAAGGGATCACCTCCTGAAATACAAAAAGAAACATTTAATTAAAGACAAGAGAGAGATTGCTTCTATTACTCTATTAACATTGTTATATCTGAAAAGAAAAAAAACAACCAAACATAAAAGCAAATAAGCAGTAACTATATACGGAAATAGCTTCATTTTTCAGGTAGAAATAGTCAGTAGGTGCTTATATACCTAATTTAACTGCAGCCAACAGAATCTATAAAAATCAATGTAGAAATTCACATAGCGTTATAGATAACATCACATCAAGACATATGCTGAGTAATAAACCCAACAAAATATTAGAAATTAATAGACTATTATTTAGTGAAATTTCTTTCATTTGTTCTTCAACTATACCATTGATTTCAGTGTAAGTATGTATTTTAAATAAAATTTTATGTGTAAGCAAACAATAAATACAGGAAAGCATGTTAAGCAAGGCACGTGTGAAACAGAAAGCCAAAGACATGTTTTCTAAAGTGTATTAATATTCATATTAAGACGCACACACTCTTTGCAGCTCTATGGTTTTGACAATTTCAGTAATTTCAAAGATTAAGTTATGTCTCGTATCATTTTAGGAACACTCAAATGATTATTCTGACATTACTGAAAAATATTTACCTGTAATGTAATAAAAGACTTGTCTATTGGCTTCTTCTGTGTCAGCATCAGTTGTACTCAAGATGGCAATTACCCCACCAGGAGGGTCATCCTCACTGACTGTTCCTTTATATATCTCTGCAGTAAACCGTGGAGGATTGTCATTCACATCTGTCACAGTAACTTCAACCACAGCCATAGAAGACAGCTGAATTTTTTCACCCCGATCAGACGCAACCACTGTGATTTTGTATTTGTCTCGTTTCTCATGATCGAGTTCTTTGAGAGTGGTAATCCAGCCAGTTTCCATGTTTATGGCAAAAGACTCTATAATGTCTAGTTCTTGAGAAGGATCCAAGCTGTAAGTAACCTGCCCATTGAGTCCTGAATCTAAGTCAGCTCCTTTAACCTGGATGACTCTTGTTCCAGCTGGCATGTTTTCTACAATGAATGCTTCATATGGATTGGACTCCAGAACGGGTTTGTTATCATTTGCATCTTTTACCTGAATGCTTACCTCTACTGAGGAAACAACATTATAATCTTCATTTGCATACTGTGCTCGAACTGAGAACTGGTACCATTTAGTTGTTTCATGATCAAGATTCTTCTCAAGTTTCAACTCCCCCGTGTGTCGGTCAATCACAAAAAAATCATCTCTGTTGCTTTCAGGAGTGTTCCCTTTAATCAGACTATATACTAATGTCTGATTATGCTCTGCTTTGATAACATCTATCTCAGTCCCAACTGGAATGTCCTCAGAAATGGTGTAAGAATAAAACGGCTCCGAAAATTTTGGCAGAGGCACTTCTGGTGGGAGTATTCTAGCATAGACAGGAACAACTGACTCCTTTTTGGGGGATCCACCATCAACTGCTCTAACAAAGAAGGTCAGAAACTCATTTTCTAAACCAATTAAGCTTTCTTTTGTAGTAATTATACCAGACAATGAATCAATTTCTAAATTCTCTTTAACATTTTCGGACTCTGCTTCAATAGCATATGTGATGTCTGCATTTGTACCCTCATCAGCATCTGATGCCCAGACTTTGATGACAGAAGTACCCCGTGGAACATCAGATCCAATATTTACTTCATACTCTGTTGCTCGAAATTGAGGAGCATTATCATTGTCATCTGTAAGTATTACATTAACAGTACAGAAAGCAACTTTTCCTCCTGAATCTTTGGCCATTAAACTAATGGCAATTACTTTTTCTGCTTGTGTTTCACGGTCAAGCTTCTCAGAGGTAAATATCTGCCCTCGCTCATTTGTATAGAATCTGTCTTTGGCAAAGTCATTCACAATGTGGTAAGTGATGTGGCCGTATGTACCAGAATCTTCATCTGTCGCTTTAACTTCAGTCACTAAAGTATGCAATGGAGCATTTTCAGCTAGTTCAACCTCATATTCATTCTGGCTGAAAACAGGACTGTGCATATTGGCACTGCTTACAGTTATATGGACTTGGGCCGAGCTTCTGAAGACTCCATCTGAAACAGACACGTTAAGATTATAATGTGACTTTAGTGTCTGTCTGCGTAGGTTTGAGATGGTGATAATGCCAGTTTTACTGTTTATTACAAAATTCTTTTGGTCATTGCCTGTCAGAATGGAATATTCCAGCTTGTCAGCATCTGAACTATCTGCATCTGAGGCCTGCACACATGTCACAAAATGTCCTCGGGGAGCCAGTTCACTAATTTTAGCTTCATAAAGCAATTGGTTAAAAATAGGGGGGTTATCATTGAGATCGGTTACATCAACAGTTACAATGGTATCGCTGCTCAAGGGCAGCATGCCTCCATCTATGGCCCTTATTAGTAACTTGTGTTGTTTGATTTGTTCATAGTCCAAAGTTCTTGCTGTAAGAATGAGTCCAGTGCTGCTATCTATGTGGAAGTAGTCATGATTTCCACTATTATCCTCAACCAAGTGATAGGAAATTCCCCTGTTTGTTCCAGAATCGGTGTCTGTAGCGCTCACTTGTACAACAGATGTTCCAACAACAGATGCCTCAGAAAGGGTTGCAGTGTAAGACTGCTCTGTAAATACAGGAGGATTATCATTGATGTCTTCCACTATGATATCTACAAACACATCAGCGTGCGCCCCGGTTAGGGAGTCTGTTGCTCGAATACTCAGTTTGTAGGCTGGATGAGACTCAAAGTCAAGAGGGGCAACAACGTTTATAACTCCAGTGTTGAAGTTGATAGTGAATTGACTGAAAGGATCTCCATCTGTGATGCTGTAAAACACCTTAAGTCCTTCTGGGCTGTTTGCTTGTACATGTACCACAGGACTATGGAGCTGAATGTTTTCTGGTATCTCGGCGCTGTAGAAAGGCTTTTCAAAAACTGGCATAGCATTACTCATTACTGTAATTGGGACTATAACTTCAGCAGAAAAAGCAGGGTCCCCTCCATCTTTTGCCACTACTGTGACCAGATACTCCTTATTTAGAGTGTCTGGTTCAAACTTCTTCTTCAGCGAAATTTCACCAGTGGGATCAATTTGGAAATGTTCATGATGCTCTTTGAGATAATAATGCACCTCTCCATTTCTGCCTGTATCTTTATCTACTGCAGAGACACGTCGAATAACATGGCCTACTTCAGAGTCTACTTTGACAACAGCGTAATATGGAAGATTGACAAAAAATGGAGCATTATCATTCACATCTTCCACTGTGACTTTGACTACAATGTGTGCAACAACTGAAGGTTTATATTCCTCTGTCACTTCAATGACCACATCAAAAGATTCTTGCTGTTCACGATCAAATGGTATTCCTGTTGTTGAAAGGACTCCTGAAGTTGGGCTTATTTTAAATCTGCTGTCTGGATTTAGAATATGGTAAAACAATGGCTCATTTATTTGATTCCCTATAGCAGTAACAACAGCTATTGTTTTTGCCTCTGTGGAATTCTCCTGTACTGTTGCAGAGTAGGAACTCTGTGTGAACTTCAGCTGGCTTGCTTTGTTTTCTTTCACATTAATTTTAACAGTTGCAGTGCTTGCAAACCTGCCATCAGATGCTCTCACTGTTAATTCGTATCTGCTTCTTAACTGAGTTGTATTTTGCACTGTTATATCTCCAGTTTTAGGGTTAATTGAAAATTTTTCTCCAATGTTGCCTTCAATAATGGAATACATTAATTGGGAAAAAATGCCTGAATCAGCATCAGTGGCATTTACGCTGATGACTTTCACGCCTTTATAGGTTGGAACCAAAACGGATGTCTCGTACAACTCTCTTGAAAACACAGGAGGGCAATCATTGATGTCAATTACATAAATAGTAACATTAGCTGCATATACTGCATATAAACGTGGTATCCCCGTATCATGTACTTGCACTGAAAAGTGGAAAATATTTGTCTCCTCATAGTCCAGACTCATTACTGTCCGAATGGCACCAGTGCTAGAATCAATGGCAAAATACTTACGGACAGATGGTTCAACAATTTGATAAACAAGCAAAGAATTAGATTCTTTATCAGCATCTGTAGCTCGAATTACCAGTGGGATATTCTTGTCAGTCAGAACCACACTGTTAATTGAAGCCGATTCACTGATGAGTCCTGTATATTCAGCTTGCATAAAAATTGGTGCATTGTCATTCTCATCCCGAAGATGTATCAACACTGTTGCATTAGTAGACAAGCCGGCCATGTTTGTTCCTTGCACAGTTAGAGTGTAACTAGGCAAAGTTTCAAAATCGAGTATCTTCTGAGAAACAATGACACCAGAGTTTGGGTTGATAGCAAAGGCATCACCTGTATTACCATCTTTTATTTCATAAACTACTGAAGACTGACTGTATGCTGTAACCATTCCAACAAAACTGCCAATGCTGGCACTTTCACTGATTTCTGTGGAGTATTCTTTGGCTGTGAATTTTGGCGAGGCATTATCAGAAACAGTAACAAGTATATGCACAGAGGTCACTTCACTCATTGGAGGATCTCCTTTGTCTGTAGCTTTTACCATCAGGTTGTATTCTTCCTGGTTACTACGATCTAATTCCTTAGCAATTTTAATCATACCCAAAATGGGATCTATAAAGAAGGAATTTCCAATATTCCCTGTGAATAAAAAGAAAAGTAATTAAGAAAGAGGTATATAGAATGTAAAGGATGATTATTTAGCTGTAGACTAAAAAAAGATCGTATAGTGTGAACACTGAGAATATTGAAGTTTCTTAAGTTTTGTTTAACAAGTATTTGTTAGCCTCTTTGGAAAGTTTTCTGTCATCACAAATTAGCACTAATTCTAAATTTACTTATGGAAATGTTACATAGAATATAGTTAGAAAAGCCACCCAAGCCCTGAAAATAAATGGAAAAAAAAAAAAAAAAAAGTTAACTCTCCATTAAAAAAACCCTTCTTTTTAAGTGTTTTGCAAGTTTCAACATTATAAATTACACATTTTCTTCAAATTATCTTTGTCAATGAGTTCATCTTTAAGATGACATAAATATCTACTGAAACTGAAAAAACATTACATTTAGAAGATAATATAAGTTGAATGCAAGATACATTTTTTCATCTAAAATAACTAGACTGCTCTGAAAAAGAAGTGTTTTAATGAATTCACACTTATGACTCCGAACTGCTTACGGAAGCATTTTTTAAATCACTGCTTCAAAATTAATCTTTCTGAACTGGACCAACAGTTATCTCTCTCCTAACTTATTAATACATAGGCAAGTTATTCCCTAGGATAGTATTAGGAAAAAAAAAAAAAATACTACCTGCTGAGGAATACCAGCTACCATTTGATAAACACTTGTTTTCTTTATAGTTTCAAATATGTAGCTGAACTGCACCATATACAATATTCAGCTCATGTACTAAATATGGCAAGATTCAACATTTTACTTCCTTAAAAATTACATTACTAATGCCATGTTCTCAGCATGGGAAAAAAAAAAAAAAATCATTAAAAACTTTTGTGTTATGCACACAAGTAGGCAAGAGAGGTTTGGTGGTTTTTTTGTTTTGGTTTGGGTTTTTTTTCTGTTTGGTTGGTTATTATCTTAGTGGAGGCTCTAAACACAGTGGCATTCTTCAAATATCCCATTACAAATCTAAGCAGACATTACAAACATTTAAGGAATGTTCTTTCCATATGCTTAGACCATCAGTTATAATGCTTCAACCTCCCAGCAGATCAGAGTGCTGTAAAAAAAAAAAAACCTAAGAAAGCCTTTCACATTTACTGCTACAAAAATCTAGAAGAAAGGAAGAGAACAGGGTAACATCATTCTGGACAGCACACACACATTTATTTTATTTTTTTACTTGCTGTGTTTTGGCATTCATAAAACAAATGCTACTGAAATGGGAAGAGCAAGAGAAAGGTTTCATGGACTTTAGTGTACTGCTTAGTAAAAAGGTCATATTTCTACAAATAACAGACAAGAAATACATATTTTAAGCAACTTATGAGGCACTTAAATGCTTTCTTCCTCTGCAGAGTATCATAATCACAGCTTCATTTTAATACAGTGTTAAAATATGTTTTCATATCAAAACCACACTTTGGGGGAAGGAAAGAAAAATATTTACAGTAAACAATTTTCATGCTTTACAAAGCAACTTACATCAAATAAAAAAAAGCATTTGCACTTATCACCTTACATGCAACAGTAACCAAGTAACTTTCCGTCTACTGTTCTTATTAATATACACTTTCTTCTGCTTGGAATATTTATTTTAAGTTTCTTTCTACCTTGAAAATAGTACATGAAAGTAGTTCATAGGTAATGAAATTATTTAAATAACCTTTTTTTTTTTTTTTCAGTCATAGAGCCTAACTAGTTCAAGACCTTGGCAATGGTAAGCTTGTATCTAGATTTAATGGATTTAGTACAGTTTTGATGCAGAACTTACTTCCATCTGGTAAGTGAACTCAGCTGATGTCATTCTGTTTTCATATAATTCAAAATTGCCAGCATTCGAATTGCATTGTTATAGGCAAGTTCAGAACGATACTCTGACATTAAGAATAAGCAGCAACACCTAATGCTCTTCTCCAGCCTTCAATCTCAAAGGAGCCTGAATGCCATTAAGTAATTTCTTACATATTTTATTGAGCTAGAATAGCAGTTGCAATATTTAAAATCAGCCAGAGGTAACCATGCAAACCCCCTACATCTATCAGAACGTTTAACTTAATCACTAAATTGTCCCAGTTTTTAAATATATGGATATTTTAAGTTATTTTTGAGCTCCAGTCTTTCTTTGTTTTGCCTATGCCACAAAATTATCACATTATCAAAACAGAATGCTTCTCTTAGAGCTGAATCTAATGTAATTCCTGAAGAACACACCTCTCCTTAAAGGTAGCTTTTTCTACTAATACTAAAATGTTCTAAATGTATCTATAATATTAGTAATTTAAATAGCTAAGGGAAGGAGATGAATATTTGTCATTGTAGTTTTCTTTTAAAGACTCTGAAGCTCTATCTTAAATACACCTCACAGAATATGACACAAATCTGTTCTGCCCTCTTTTTTTTAATCCTTATTTTTCACGTGTACAGTTGAAACAAAGTATCAGCAAGTATTGTTTCAAAATAAACTGAAGATGTAAGAAAGTCAATATACCTGATTCAATAGAGTACACAATTTCTGCATTTTTTCCTTTGTCCTTATCTAACGCTGTAACCTGGAGTACTGCTGATCCAACAGCTGCTGACTCATAAACCCGTCCTTCATAAGAAGAGCTGGTGAACCATGGTGCATGATCATTTGTGTCACTAACATTAATGATGATTCTAGCATAGTTGCGCTTTACAGGAACATCTTGATCTCGAACCTGAAACAGTTAGCATATTACCAGTAATTAGCACTGTTAGTTCAGTATTTCATTAAATATTAGTAATAATTCAAGGTTCAATCTGTACCAGTCACAAAGACAAAGACTGCATACAAATGTAAAATACCATTAAGTCTTTCAATTAAGGTGATAAAAACACATTAAAAAAAAAAAAAAAAATCTGTTATTAACTACAGGAAAAAAAATGTGTGCTTATTTACCATTACTGTGAGAATATGCTGGTTCATAGTCTCATGATCCAGTTTTTCTAAAGTATAAAGAGAGCCAGTTGCAGGGTCCAGACGAAATTTTTTAAGACTGATGGGATCAGTGCTGCCCTGCATAGTATAAATTAGTTTATTCTTCTCATCTCTGTCTGTGGCACTGACTTGCAGAATTTCTGTCTCCGGTATTGTGTCTTCAGGTATAACAACTTCATATTTTGAAGCAGAAAACTGAGGCCTGTGATTATTGGTGTCTATAACTTTGATGTACACCTGCAATGATACAATGGGAAGGGGAAATCATTGATGATATTTGGGAAACAGATGAAAAGAGGATATTCCATTAAAAATCGGACCATAATACTGAAATAATTCTACCTCAAGACAAGTTTTTTCAAGGAGGGAGAGAGATCTAAAAAGTGTAGGAAAGAATCTTGCTAAACCCAAATCTGCCTCACCTTCCCCAAAGTCAAATCAGAAATGCCTTGTAATCCCAGGCACTTAGAACCTTCAAAGCCCCTGAACAACTTGATCCAACTTTGACTGCAAAGTTTGGTCTGCTTTGAGCAGGAGTTTGAACTACATGATCTCCAGGGGCTCCTTCAAACCTAAACAACTAAATAAATGTACTAAGGAAACCCTACTTTCAAGATGGGGATTCTTACTGATGGAGAATCACAGAATATTCATGATTGGAAAGGACCTCCTAGATCACCGAGCCCAACCATACCCATAACAAAAAAACACATAAAAACCCCCCAAACACCCTGATCAAACATGATTTCAGAAACACAAAATAACCCCCTACAGGCCTGCCACTAGAGCATGTCCTGAAGCACCAGGTCTACTCTTAAATACCTCCAGGGATGTGACTCAACCACCTCCCTGGGAAGGCTATTTCAGTGCCTCACCACTCTTTCTGTAAAGAATTTCTTCCTAATATCTAATCTAAACCTCCCCTGCCGCAACTTCAGACAGTAACAGGTGCTAGATGTGCAATTTCATTTTAAATATAAGAGGACCATATTTTCCTGTAAACTGTTAAGGCCTTCAAGTGAAAGGAAAGGCAAGGCACCTGTAGTAATAATTGTGAGTGCAATTTTAAAACCTCCACAAAAGAAAATATGAGTTTGTACACCTTAGAACAAGATACATTAACAGCTTCTGTTATTCTCGAGTAAAATGTACAGTACAATAAAACCAGCTATTGAGCATTTCTCAAGGAAATTATAAAATTAAAGTCAAGTTAAATACACTGGTATTACTCCTTAAGAATGAAGCTGCATATTAAAGAGGCACAATATAGAAAAGTTTGACATTAACAGACCATAATGTAATCTCTGAAACAGAATGGTCTGGAACTAAAGAAACTTGAATCATTTTGGAAGGCTATGCAAGGGCTGTGTTGCACAACTGCCCCGTATCCATACATGTCATTGAGAGCAATGCAACCTGGCTAGCCAGACAGAGAACAAAGCAGTCCAGGATTATTTAGGGGAAGGACTTGAAATCTGTTAATTATTTGACAGGTGAAACTTAAATTTGCATAGAAATGCACTGATTACTAATAAGTTATACAGGAGATATGGGCCATTGATGAAACATAGCACATAATATTTAAACATGATGTTCCTCTGGATTGTTTTTAATCTAATTTTTCACTTGCTTGATTCTATGTGGAGTTTAAAATCTCTCCATTCATATTACATGATAGTTACATTGACATGTTCATAGTAATTTTCGTAAAAAGAAGTTATATTATCCGGAGATAATACAACTGCATTCCAGTTCTAAAATGTCTCTGTGGAGCAGTGTGATCACAAGCAAAACTGCACATTTAATCAAAGAAGAATATTCTATCCTTCATTCCCAACGCATAATATTCATATAAATTTTGCATAAAGCAAGATTAAATATTCTGCAACAGCACAACAATAGCTAAAATGCTGCCATTAGATTTCAACCATCGTAACTATGACTTCCTGGGAAAAAATATTAGACATAGCAAGGTCTGGAAGTTGCTATAGCTAGAAACAGGATTTTTTTCATTTTTTTTATCCTTTCCTTTTAGTTTTCCCTAAAAAGCAACTCAATAGTTCATATATTGCTACTTAGGTCCTCTGAATAACTTTTTCTATTTCAGTTCAAAACATTATAAAAAAATAATATTAAGTACATTGATTTGGTTTTTTAATGGTATTCCTTTCTACTGTGACACTCGTCATCCCTAACACCATCTGTCAAACACCACTACTGTAGGCCTGGAATTTGTTTGTCCTTGTTTTGCATCATGCATTTGGCATTTAGATGCATGCAAAATTCTAATAGCCTCCACGCCTACTGCTGCTGTATTTTTCAAAAAAGCTATTTAGCTGAAGTCCTGAAAGTCAAAATACTCTACAGATGTTAATGGCCTAAGGCCAGCAAATGCCTTCTAGTTTAAAGTCAGATTCAATACCCTGCTTGTACACAATAAGATTTTAATTTCTTGTCCCCCTCCACGATGTCTTGAAAATGTAATTTCCTTTTTCATATTAAAAGTAAAATTATTTAATCTGCTGTTAATCAAGTCTGATAAATTGATTACTGTATTTTCAGTGTTTACAGCAATTACTTGGTAAGCTAAAATCTGTGTACGGCATATTGTTGTTCCAAAAGTATTCTCTCACTATTCAGAATTTCTTTTGCCTGCCACTCCATTTCAACTGTTTATCAGCTCTTAAAAGAATCCAACACCACATCAACACTCAAACTTTAATCATCATTATTTCAGCGGTGGGTAATGGAGTTTACACAATGGCAGCCATAAATCACACCTTCAACGTTGATTTAATATCAACATTTTTAATGCCCCTGAAGTTAAGCCTCATCTGAAATGCATCATCTTAACCACAGTACCAAGGGCTATCTTAATACACATCAGTCCATTTGGGTGGGCCAGGAGTTATGGGGGAGATAAGAAAAGCAGTTAAAATCAGGAGTTTGGTCATGCACCAACAGTTGCAGATTTTGAATTAATCCATGCTCCTCAATCTATATACCATAGTAAGCTGAAACTCAAATAGCAACAGCGTAACTTGCACTTATCCCCCAATCAGGGGAAAAAATAAGACAATGCAAAGGAAGTCTTTGTGCTCGCTTGTAACAGAAACCACCACCTCTGCTCCTGATAACACTAGCTGAGAGAGGAAAGGAAAGATGTAAAAGAAAATCATAAAAAAAAAGCAATCACAGAAATAAGAGACAGTAACTGTGAGACTACTGCTCCAATTCTGCAGAAGATTCCTGTGGTAAATGTTTATAATGTTCACTCAGCTTTACAAAATGCTAAAACAACAAACTCATTTGAAGAAATTGGACAAAAGATACACTGTGCACTTCCGAGAAGAACTAAATGAATCGCATAACCTAGAGGAAGAGAAAGTGTCAGGAGTTAAAAGTATTTCTGTGACCTTCTGATTCTTGGTTGTTCCAGAAGACAAAGCAGATTATGGTTCAACTGTGACAGCTGAGGACGCCTGCATAAATTCAGCTGTATAAGCAGCAGCACTGGATAGAATATCTGCAGTCACTGAGACCACATATTCAGCCTTTACAAGCCCCCAGGCTACCCCAACAGACCCAGCATGGCGGTGTTTTTGATTGCATTCTGGGAAGTGGGGAGGAAAGTGTCTGTGGAAGGCCTCTGACTTTCCTGGCAAAAGGAATTCTTTTAAAGTTGTATTTCAATTTTTTCTAATTCTTTTCAGACACATTCATGCATTCTACCCAGCATTCTGTAATCACTAGAAATTAATCTCCTTGATATTTTTACTACAGCTAGGCAACAAATTTACAGCGGTATTCTCCAAACCTTTTACGGTGGTTATGAGCACCAGAAGCAATGGCACCACTGCTATGACAGCAGCAAGTTCTGTCAGGGGGACACGTTGCCATGTTTGGAGATTCATTGTCTAGAATATCACCCGCAATTGTCACCATTAAAGGAAAAGGCAGCTCTCCAAGGGAACTGCTAACCTTGGAATTTTCTATTATGAAATTTAGTCTGTTTGACCTATCAAGCCTCTAGACATACAGTCAGCTCAATAAAGATTCTGTTTTAAATCCTGAACATTGACACAAAACATCCTTCCCTCTGGCCAAAAGGAGGAAGATAACATATAAATTGTTAGTAAAGATGACAGAAAAGCATACTTATTGCAAAGAAGTTGAACAACAAGAAATTGCATTTGTAACACAGATTGCCCTGTACAGAAGACAGCAGCAACCCACTTACTGTCTTTGAGCTTCTGAGGGGTAGGTCAGTGATAGGGGTAGGTAACATAGACACATCACTGTCCCAGTGCAACAGTCTTAAATCAGTAAATAAATAATTTCTTTTCTAGTTGGAAGTAAAGCAGAGCTCCACTATGCTCATGGCTCCAGTCACACCAACCTCAGCTAAACTCTACCTCCAAATATATTCAGGTTCTGGGCTGGGGAGAGAAACTAGATGGGAAAACCAGCAGGAACATACATCACAACCTACTTCACTATGAGTTATTTCCAGTAGTGTCACAAAAGGCTTCTGTCTTAAAGTAAACTTACTAGTCCAAACACAAAGAACTGCCACCATCACAGAGCCTTAGTAGAGAGGTAATTTGAAAAAAAAAAAAAAAAATCACGTTTGTCTGAAATTGCTGCTTTTTGGAGAGCGTTTGGCAATCTCTACCTCCACTGAAGCTAAAAGAAAGTACTCCAGAAGATACAGAGAGACATTATCATATAAAAACCTTGTTTCTATATTTACACAACATGCAGAAGGAGCAGCTTAGTTTCATAAAACAGTACTTGGACATTGTACAATTTGTCACCCACAGATCCTAGGGCCCGGGGCCAGGGGACGGACATGGACACACCAAACAACCGTACAATGGTTGTCTTTTGAATTTCAAGCAAAGTAATCATATTATTTGGTCATCTGGGGTAGATGGATATAGAAGGATAATTCAGATAAGAAATATGAATTTTATTTTTTTTTTTTTAATAAATCTTGCACAAAAAGGCTTAGTTTGTTTTCACTTAATGTGGGAACATGATATAACTTAAAAGCTGCTGATATAGACCATAGCATACTAATGCAACACCTTTCACCTGGACCACCAAACATGACTCTACAAATATCAGAATCCACTTCTAATTTAGACAGTCTCTAGTTTATATAAAACATATTCATTGTGCAGGATTAAAAAAAATAGTAAGGAGAAAATGCAACAACCTCCCCATCCCCTAGCTACAAATCCTTTGTTCTATAACCACTTCATTAGAAAGTCCATTACCTGAGTGCTGATAGATCTGGTTCCATCTGTTGCCTCTACTGTCAAGTTGTAATTTGATTTCTGTTCTGCATCAAGAGGTCTCGCGACAACGATAGTTCCAGTGCCCTTGTCCACATCAAATCGACTGTCATAGTTGCCACCTTGTTCAGGAAATTGGGAGAGGAAGAAGTTCAGAAAACACAGCACTGCTTCATTGTTTTCATATATGTTCTGTCTTCAGATGCTTAATGAAGGTGGAACTATATACAGAGACACTTATATATACACACTTCTTTTAAACCCTTTGGTTCTCTTCTGGTACTTAAATATATTGCTACTTACAGATATTTAATTTTGGACAAAGCTGTTTTGTCTGGCTTATGGAAAGCAAGCAGGTAGATTTGTAGCAAGATTCTTTAATTTTTTTTTTTTTTAATCCAGAATTTAAAGATTAAATATTCCAATTAGCAGAAGACTGAAAATTAGTAGGTGAAATGCGATAGCTTATTTTGTGCAGGCTGTCAGGATAATTAGTGCAAACCTGTTTTTGATACTTGGTATCAAAATAAATTAAAAAACCAAATCAGAGTCAAATCTGTGTCTTTTGGATCAGAGTACAAACTTCTGCACTCATGTATGACTACAAATAAGGCTGAAAAAGCTACAGTACCTCCATGAGTCCCATCTCAATATTGAGGATCTAAAGAATTATCTTAACTCCTACTGATATAAGCAGGACTCAGGTGAGTGTCCAATGTTTAGATATGGCCAAGCTCTTTCTCTGAAGCAAATGATCTTAACTTCCATTGTGAAACTATCAAATTTCCCCTTTGAAATATAGTTCAATGACTGGGTAGATCAGTATCTACCCATAGTCATCTAAACATTTAATTGATCATCATCACGCCACCCCAAGCAGACTGCCATGAGAACACAATGTCCATTAAATCCAAATATTGTTAGCAATGATAATGGATACTGCTGTTTAACTACAATTGCTTTAGACCTCTCAATAAACTGCCTAAAATGGAGGAATCCATTTTCATTTTGGTCAAGCCAGTGCTAGATATGGAAAACCAATTTATCCTAATTATGTGCATGTGTTTTTTCTAATTATATTTTACAAGGACAGCATTCAGATGTCATCTGAATTCCTTTTTTTCTTTTTAAAAAAGCATGTTTACATGCTATGTTTTGGAAATCACTGCGTGCTTTTTATGAAAAGCCAAGGCTAGAAGTGGGAGGGTAAAGTTCCAAAAGTTGCAAATTTAGACCTAATCCAGGAAATGAAAGTAAATACTGAAATGGGCCCCCATCCATGTGTAAAAAGGATTTCTCCTTTAGAAGGTTCCATTGCATGACAGACATACCAGTTTTTGAAAGATGGGCTGGATTCTGCTTCACTGCAATTAAGATATTTGATAATGACAAAGATAATGCAATTTTTCTAGTTTCAGTGAAAGCCAACTCCTCTTATTGGCCCAGCAGCAGCTTCCAAATCACATGAATGGATATAAACTGGACAGCATGAAAAGCAGCAGTTTGGTTTTTTTTTTGGCGTTCGTAGTTTTCTTTGATGTTGGTTTTATTTTTTTTTAACAGGTGTACATGATATTTTTTTATGCCCTTTGTGCAAGATGTCAGCTTCAGAAAGTGAATCTCTAGATTTTCTTTTACAGCTGGCATGAAATATCATTTTCTCAGATGGCTTAATGAAGTAATCTCTATTTTAAGGGAAGAGTAGAGTAAATGGGTATGAATTTGTTAATTTGTTTTCCCTGATACAGGGCCAAGCTCTCTAACCAACTTCGTAAAGGCATTGCCTAATTTTTGTAGTAGTGTTGGTATCTGGTAATCCACTGAAGCAGAACTCAACCCAAACTTCTGCAGCTGGTACACTGGAAGTGTAACAGCAACAGTTTTGGCCAAAGCCAAAACTGGATGCTCTGAATAGATGCTGTATAAATGTAATGATGACAAAACAAAACAAAAACGAACCTGTCACAAATGCAACTGTGAGCACTTTGATTTCCGAAGGGTTAATAAAATAAATATTTTATAAATGTACGCTTTCATTTCAGATCTCATAATCTGGTAATAAATTATGTGATCTCAGCAGATACCTTCTGCTGTACAGTTCAGGTCACAAGCCATCTGAAAGATGTAAAATACTTCACTAGCAAGCTTGTCTCCTGGCTCAGCCAAAAAGAAAGAAAGCATGGAAAGCAAGCACAGAACACAAAGGAAAGCTGTCAATCAAATTAATTCATGCTATTAGAAACAGTAAAAGAGGGCAATAAAGTGAACACCTGTAAGAGTAGCTGCTAACTTCACAACATCATGACATATCAAACTTTCCGTAACACTTTTACTAAGAAAGTAGTCAAAATAGAATGGTTTCTTTTATAGCACATGGGCAAGTTCTGCTCTTTCCCTTTGGAGTTTTCTGTGTATGTCTTTCTAAATAGCAGATCATCTATTTTCTGCATAAAAAATACAATAAAAATTCTGTAAATGTCCAAAAACTGCACTGCATACTTGGAAGGAGCAAATCAAAATAATACTATCATCAGATAGTCCTTAAATAGAAGTCCTTAAATAGAAGCATCTGTAGACTCTTTCTGGTCTACAGATGCTTCTGTTTGCTGTTGAGCGGATAACCCTGTTTGAATTGAAGCATGTGGAACCATACCCTCTCTCTGGCTCACTTAAGTAATTTTTACATTTTCTGCTTTTCTACTCCCATGTCTATGCGTGTGTATGTTTGGGAGAAAAGTAAAAAAGAGCGTCCCCCATTCCAAAATAGCTCTAATGCAGAACTTTGCCCCTGTGAGAATGCAGGAAGGCATCTTGAACTCCTGACTTCTACACAGTTGTACAGATCTCTAACCCATTGGTTTGTCTAAATGCAAACACTTTTTATTCAACTATGATCTATCTGGAGAGGAACTGATATTATTTCCAGAATACATTCAAATGATCCATTAAAAAAACCAAAACCACCTATGTAAATACTTAATATATTAGCAGTGATTATCTATATTATCACAGGTGGTTCACACATAAAGCATGCATTTAGGGAAGAGCTGTGTCTATTCTCAAGTGCTTGGAGCTTTTCTGAGAAGACTCTCCAGTATTTGTATATTTATATTTGTATATTTGTATTTTTATATTCCTGCTACATGTATCATTTTTATATACTCTGTTTTTAACTGATGCTGCTCTCAGCATCCCTTAGGAAACACATCCCAGCAAACCAGACCTTTAAATTAATTAAATTTTTTTAAAAATAATGCAAAAAATGCTCTTCCCAACAACTTAAGACCATAATCATGGTTAAAATTTTCAGTAGAAAAGATCCCTCTCTCCTGTGAATGTTGCAGAAAAATCCCAATCTGATCAGGCTATCTTAAGACCAGAAACAGTTCACTACAAGATAACCCTCCTGAAAGAGGGCTGTGCTGTTCTCCTTGATTCTAAAGCATTTAGCACATGACATAATTTGTTTTTAATACTGGCTATACAGTGAATATGTGTATTGCTGGTGCTCAACCTCTGGTTGAGTAAGTCTAAAATTAAAAAGTACTGTTTTGTCACCACAGCACAGTATAGTCATATTACTGATTAGAATTCCCCTTTCAATGGTAGAGGCTAAGGTATGATGTAGTAGGAAGATTATGTACAAGAAGAAGTTTGCTGGGGTTAGGAATATTGCAAGCTTTCCTTTCAGTATTGAATCAAGGGACAGCAAACTGAGAAGCAGCATAGAGGACAAGAAATCAATGTGAACAGTATAGTCTCTCTTCAGGTGTACTATCCCAATTTACAGAAACATGGCATTTTAATTTTTTCCCTATCCTTCAGACTATGAGATAGATTTGATTAGTTTTAATATCACTGACACAATATTCATAAGTCATTTCCAAACTGCAACACAGCAGATATTCTGCAGTGTAATTTTAATCTCTGATATACAGTGGCATTAATAAAAATGTAAGTCATTTTGATTTACAATGAAGTAAAAAAAACAATGCATCTACAGTGAAAGAACATCAAAACTTTGCATAATTTAGAACAGCAATTAAGAAACCAAGCTGCAGTAAACCCTCCAGTATCTCAGACTCCATGCATTTGTTTCTAATAATAAAAGCCCTTAAGGCATCCTTACCCGTTATGTCAAACCAAAGTGGTGTTCCAAGAGGTTCAACAGCTATTACGCCAATCATGTGAGCAACTGGGTCACTTTCCATCACCGTAAAAGAAAAAAAGGTTTCCTCAAAATAAATGGGCTCTGTGGGCGGGACGGGCTTTGGAATCCATTCTATATGGAGTCGGGTAGTTGATGATTTTTGTGGACGGCCATTATCTACAGCTTTAATCTGTGAAACAGACGTATCTTTTTAGGCTACAGGATCACATAAATCATTATGTCACATAAATGGAAAAGAAGTAATAAGCTCCAAGCATGTTTGCTCGCGTGAGATATATCCAAAAAGGTTAAGTGTCTCTCAAAGTGCCACTTGCCCTTCATTATCTGAGCAGCAAATGGAGAAAAAGTATGCAGCACCTGATAGTAGCACAAATTGTTACTAAAAATTCACTTTTATTTTGCTTTCTTCCCGAGAGAGTCTCAAACTGATTGTTTATGTTCCCTCATCATGTTCAATATCTGTCAAGTTCTGGAAAAGAACAGCAGCTTCTTGATTCACTTTCTCAATATAAACATCTGAAATAATCCTTTAACAACAACAACAAAAAACCAACCAAACAAAACTAAAAAAAAAAAAACCAACCATGACACAAAACCCAAAATAAACAAACCCACAAAACAATACTGCTCAATTTCTTGAAGCTTTCTTCCTTCAGATGCTGCATTCATCTGCCAGCTACTGAAGAAGTGATGAGAATACAGACAAAAAAAAACCCCTGCATCACATATTCATGACATACAAGATTTTGACTCACTGAAAGGATATCATAGTCCCTCGCTGCAGAAAATTTCTTTGATGAAACCACTCCAGTTTTTGGTTCAATAAAGAATTTACCATGTTCATCACCATCTTCGATGCTGTAAGAGATCTCTGCATTGGGGCCTTCGTCTTTATCTGCAGCAATAACTCGATAGATTGGCTCTCTCCTAGCAGTTCTCTCTCGTTCTGGCTTACCACGCTCTGGAAGCCGGATTTTGTAGAACTTTTGCAAGAACTGAGGCTTATTGTCATTCTCATCCAAGACCTTCACAATTACCCGTGCAATTGTTGATTTTGCAGGAATACCATTGTCTGTTACAGTTACCTGTTTTTATTAAAAAGGACATGGTTAGTGCACAATTCAAACATGGTCCTTCCAGAAACGCTCTTTATTTAATAAAGGTTTTCCTACAACTGCCTACAACAAATGTCAAGTAATTGTCTAACTTCAGTTACTAGAAGACCACTGTGTAAAGCTATTTGGTCACTATTTACAAAAGGCACGACAAAAGTTTATTCAGCTTAATCTTTAATATTTTGAAGCTTGAAGTATGGCATGTAGGACTCAGTAGATACATATTAAATCTATTTCACAATTTTGCAGCATTGTAACTGAAATATTGAGTATAGGAACCACGCATAAGTATAGTATCTTTGACTGTAATGACATCTTAATAGACTTTCAGCATAGTGTTTGCTTGAAAGTTTTAAATTTAATTACTTGATTTTACAGCTCAGAAAATGGAATTCATAGGAATGCAAGTTGCACAATTTGATGGGCCTATGCACTAAAAAATCCCCTATATTAAAATCACTATCTTGATTGAAAGAAGCTTAAATAATTGCTTTTTAAGGATGACATACAACAATCTACTTCCATGGACTAAATGAAATGGGGAATTAAACCAAGTCTGATCTTCCAGCAATAGTCAAAATTTCTACTAAAAAAACTAGGAAATGAGTATGAAACCTTCTACAATATTAATTGCAGAACTGATCTGATGTTACTTGCATGGGTAGTGAACAAAAATACGAGTCATGTTAATTTGAAGTCAGAAAACAGGAAAAAATCCTTATTTACTGGATAAGGATCAAACTGATCAAACAAAATTAGTACATTTATAGGACTCTTACTCTATTACCTTAATCTATTTAATCCATTGTTCATTAATAAGGATTTAAATATGAGCATATGTAAACTATTTTCACATCTATTTCAAAGAAGAAAAATATAGGGGGTTTATGTTCCTGCTTCCTGCAAGAGCTCAGTTCATAGAAGAGTTACAGAATCAGGCCCATCATTTTCTGGGTTCACCCTGCCATCCACATAAAAGCCAATGTGCTCAGACAGATGCCAGGCATTTTCAAGGTACTTTAACTGCTGCTGCATAAAGCATTTACAATACAAATTCTTCACTGATAACAGTATTACCTGACCTCTAGCAGTTTAGCTAAACCTTCGTTTCTGAAGGGATGATTTGCAAAAAATTGGCATTAAGGACACAAAGCATAATGATGGGTAAAAACCATTTTTGTTCTTTATTCATCTTTCATGTTCTTTTTGTTCCTTTCTCTTTGCTGTGTTTTTGGGTTTGGCTGTAAAATTTTAATACTTGCATCTCTCATTTCAAGGACAATTTTATGACCTGGTTCAACACTCTCTCAGTCTTTCTATGATCTCCCCTTAATTTTCTTTTTCTCAATCCTACCCTTCCCCTTTGAAAAAGAATCTTCCTTGACTTAATTTACCCTCTATGTTGTTACATAGAAATACACAGGGATGTCTGAGGGTAACATGTCAGCTTTGCTGTAATTTGAGGAAATAGAACAGAGATATGCTCATCTAATTCTACTGGATACTTGTCAAAGCTGTAGAGGAATGTAAGTAAAACAAAATAAATAATAATAAAAAAAATCAAACAGCCAATGTTTCTTACACATTCTATGGGAAATGTGTTACACATTGCAGTTTCGTTTCAGTTTTGAATTTGTGAGAAGGATACAAATCTTTGCTGGGAGGCAGCTCTGTATAGAAGTCAGTCACTATAGTAGCACTGGGAAAACACTACAGGGAACATACATGGTTGGACTTCGTGGTCTTAAAGGTCTTTTCCAACCTAAATGGTTCTATGATTTTAAGACCAGTACTGTGGAGGGTGTTAAACAAAAAACAACCTCCCCTAATCGAAACAAAAAACCCTACACACCACTGATACAGGATATTCCAGTTCCAATAAGCCCACTACAATTTGGGGAGAACAAGTGTTTTTCTTCAAGAACACGGATTGTGAATTCCTCCACTGGTTCTCAGAATGCCCAGGGAAATCTGACTGTGGAAAAATACAAGGATTCAAGAATAACATGTATAAAAAAAATGGAATGAATACTAATGGAAGACCAATATTGAATCCCTGATGAAAAAAATGAGCTTACATTGACATGAATAAGGACATGAGCACATCAAGCACAAATACAGGCTGAGTGATGAGGGGTTTGAGAGCCACCCTGCAGAAAAAGACTTGGGGGTTTTGGTGGATGAGAAACTGAATATGAGTTGGCAATGTACACTCACAGCCCAGAAAGCCAATCATATCCTGGGCTGCATTCAAAATAAGCATGGCCAGCAGGTTGAGAAAGATGATTCTACACCTCTGCTCTGCTCTCATGAGACCCCATCTGGAGTACAGTGTTCAAATTCGGGGTCCTCAGCATAAAAAAGACATGGACCTGCTCAAGTGAGTCCAGAGGAGAGCTACAAAGGTGATCAAGGGGCTGAAGCACCTGCCCTATGAGGACAGCTGAGAGAGTTGGGATTGTTCAACCTAAAGAGAAGACTCTGGAGAGACCTTATCATGGCCTTTAAAGGAGGACTACAGGAAAGATGGGGAGGGACTCTCTATCAAGAGGTGTAATGACAGGACAAGGGGTAACAGTTTTAAACTGAAAAAGGGTAGATTTAGATTAGATATCAGGAAAAAATTCTTTACTGTGAGGGCGGTGAGGCATTGGAACACGTTGGCCAGAGAGGTTGTGGGTGCCCCGTCCCTGGAAGTATTCAAGGCCAGGCTGCATGAGGCTTTAAGCAATCTGGTCTGGTGGAAGATGTCCTGCCCATGTCAGAGCAGTTGTAACTAGATGATCTTTAATGTCTCTTCCAACCCAAATCATTTTATTATTTCATTATGATCTGATTTTTTCCTCTCATCTATTTTAGGAAAAATAAAAGTAGACATACAAATCAAACATGGTACAACTTGCAAGCATGAAGGAAATGAAAAAGCATGAGTAAAGTGATTAACCACAACAAAACACATGATATGTGACATGAAATGCAACTATTTTTTGCTCCTCTAACAGATGGTAGGATTTCCACATACATGAATATCTGTTCCCTTTAGTACTTGTAATGAAACACCACCACATCTTTCAGTTTGAAAAAAACCAACCCCCCCCCAAAAAAAAAACCAAAAACCCTAAACCAAAACAGATCCCAAAAAGAGGAAATTCCAAGAGCTATAGAGTAGCTTGTCAGTTAACATAAAATTAGCATAGCCCTGAGCCAAGCAGAGAAGACAAAACAAAACAAAAAAAACCTGATAAATTTGAAGAAAATCTAGTTTGATTCAAACGCAGCATGAGCTTTGAAGGCGTTATTGCCATAGCAAACAGAATACTAAGATACAAGAGAATAATAGGAAGCTGACCTAAAATAACAGCATAAAAAGAGTGCCAGTTGACACTCAAAAAAATAGTTACAAACTGGGAATAAAAGAATGGGGCATATTAATTACAATTATGTAAGCAGGAGTGGAATCAAGGATCAATTTTAATAGGAGACAAGGAATAAACCCACCAACCCATCTGGTCAACATTTCAATGCTCTATTAATTAGCCTGATGCTCAGACCTTGGCTCGTAAGATTGGCCACCATTCCATGCATTTCTAGGTTTCTTTCCAACCTATTTTCAAAGTTGCAAACATAAAACAGACAAATGGGAAAACTGCTACTTTTGGCTATACTGTCTGTCAGTATTGCACTATAGTTAAGAGTTATTCTGCTGGATACTACACAGACTTTTAAATAAAACTTTAACAACCAGCTGGAATTCAAAATGAAGGAAGAATGAGGAATTCTAAATGATACCAGCAGGCAATAACCAATATTTCAAACTATAGAGCCATCAGCTTAATCTGCTGTCTTTATAGAGAATGCTGAAACCAGGAGGATTTATGTACCATTGTGTGACACTGTAACCTTAAAAAAACCTAACAACAAAATAAAAAATAAACAAACAAATAATTAAAAAAACCCACAAACAAACAACCCCCCTTCAAAAAACCCCCAAAACCCCAAAAAACATCACCACAACAAAAGCTGAGTTCTGTATGTTATCTTGTTATAACTTATGGTTAAATTGGCAAGCACAACTGCTAGCAGACAGCTGCCCATAACATTACACTGCTGGTGTGATCTCTGGCATAAGTTTTGGCCCAGAAAAAGCAGCACACTACCACACATTCCCTAGCTGCAGCCTGTGAGCTCTCACAAATCAGGCACCACTCTCAAAAGGCAACTTGGTCATGACCATTTTGTTCCAGGGATAAGGTAAAAGCAATGAAAGCCATGCTCTGCTAGGTGGCTTTAAGACCAGAGAATGATTCATAGCTCATTTTATTTACTGTACAAATCTAATAAAAAACCAGCACAATATGCATAGGAGTAAAAGTCATGAGATACCAATTTTACAACCCATATATGGAGCAGTGGTCAAGAAATAAGACATAACTGACATAAAGTGCTTTGGGAAACTGACAGAAGCAGATTTAAGGAGGTAATTTAAGAAGAGAATAATATAATTATTTTATAATTTACAGGAATAATGTGTCTAGTACTAAACCAGATTTGACACTTAACTAATTGCTGCTACTACTTAGAAACACACTGCAGATGAAATTCCAAATTATTGCTACTTAGGTGCAAAGAGTTCTTTCCAAAGCTGATACAGAAATTAATTTGGTCCAACAGCTGCATTAATCCAGCTTGCAATGCACTAAAGGGACAGAAAAAGGCCAGGAAGACTGTATACTGGAGTTCTGCAAAAGAATAGTTTGTGCTGTCAAGGAATACATTCACCTCCAAGCCTATGCAGTCCTTGTATTCCTATTAGAAAACCCTTCTACAGATTTCACAGTTTTTCACAATTTCACAAGTCCAGACTTGTTTCTCTAGCTTTAATGTTAGTTTTGCTGACTCATATTGCAGTGGGGTTTTTTTCCATATCATTGAGGAGGAGAGGAACAATAAAGATTCCAGATAAATGTTAGTATGTAAGTATCACTGTGAATACTAGGTCTTCATTGCAGGTCAAGTACAATGCTGTCATGCTGCATGGCAACATTGTGAAACCTGAAGACTCACAGATGTGTGGGGTTTTTTTCATGTTGTTTGACAGAGAATGAGAATAGCTATTACATAAATAGTGAGCAATTAAATGTAGCTACAAGAATTAGGTCACAAATTTCATGCTCTTGCACTCCAACTCCATACGCACGCTTTGCAACTCATCTACTTATATTATCGATAAATACATTATGCAGAAAAAAGGTCTACTCACAATCTGTTTGTATTATCAGTGCTAAAAAAAAGACTCTGCTCTTCTTTTTCAGAGATATTCAGCAAAAGAAGGCAGGCTGAAATAGTTATTCCAACAATTATACAGGAAGATTATTAAAAAAACCCCAAACAAACAAAAAAAACCCACCAAAAAACACCCACCAAAAAAACCCCACTCCTTTTCATGATCATGTCTTTGTACTGTTTGAAAGAAAATCTTGGTTACAGGTATAAAAATAAAAAGAATTGCCTCTATTTGTATCTTCGCTCTTCTCTTAGGAAAAAGTCCCATCATAGTTTTTATAAAAATAGGGGCAGTTTTCTGCATTGCAATACAATAAATGTAAAAACTGAATTTCAGAAGTAATTTGCTTCTAAATTCCTCATACAGTAATCAAGTACGGTAAACTTAATCCTCTGTAAAAGGGTAATGAACATACAACAACTGTTTTTCAGAGAACTAGAGAAATAATTTACCTCCAGTATGTGCTCTCCCTGCTGCTCTCGATCTAGTTTTCTAGATGTGGTTGTAATTAGACCTGTAAACATAAAAGAATAATTAATCAGAAAATAATGTGAATGAAGGTTTGGCTATATCAGTAACTAGTGGTTTAACCTATCTCAATTTCTTCTTAAGTGGTCTCTTCTATTTTTCCATAACTTATGCTTTCATTCAGGGAAGGGGTGAGGGACTTCCAATCCTTAAGGGCTGTGAAACTATTCTGAAAGGTAAGCTGTTGTAGCCCTTAAGACAGGCACAGTTCAATTTTCCAACACTTCTGTGCATGTCATGCTTCTGACAGGAGTAATGTATGAAATTTTCTCACATGAAGTCTTGTTTTCAGAGGGCATTCATATGCCTTATTCAAAGGGTGCTTATATGCATCATTTGAATTATTACTAATCTCTTCAAGAGAAATATCTATTTGTATTTTTAGTGATAACAGAAAAAGGATGATCTGAAGAGATGCACTAATGGTGGAAGCCATAACAATTTGGCTTGATTTCGCAACGACAATGAGTCAAACAGCTGCTGTTTGCAATAGCAGAGAATAAGCACAAGTTTCTGATGTATGATGTCAGATTTTGTTGCAGGAGTTCGATACACCTTTGATGCAAGATGAGGAAGGCATAATGAGTTTTGCTTTAAATGAAGAAAAATAAAGAGCAAGAGGTAACAAAAAGACAGTGAAATCTAAATACAAAAGGTTCTTACTTGAATTAATTCTCCCTTACAGTAGGTTCAAAATTTTAACTACTGACTTTCATGAAAAGTAAACTCGGTCAACCCTCAATTACGGTTGAATGGCTTGCTATGGTGTAGGTTAACTGTGCCATGGATGCAGACACAAGAGATAACTCCGTTTCTTTGCTGCATGGAAGTCATTAATCTGTATGCAGGTATAAGTTGATCCACAAACACCATCGCTGTGTTCACATGGCACTGAGCCTGTACTAGTAAATCCTGATAGACCCAATTGGTTTTTCATGAAGCAAACACCAAGATTTGGATTTTCCCAATTTAAGCCAACTACTGGCCAAAGCATCCCATATTCTCTGCAGAAGGAATCCAGTGTATGCTAGACACAGAAGACAGACACTGCAATGTCATGAGGCCTTTTCTACAACTATCCTAGCTTTTTACAGTCACGGGAAAGCCACCTTGAACCTTAAATTGTCGAACTGAGAACAGGGATGTAATTGCCCAATTAAGGAGAAAACGGAGATCAAAACACAGCCTGCATACCTCATGTTCCTTTTTCCAACTATAGTCTAAGCTTTTTAATAGTAATACATCTTATAAGCAAAATTATCCATTTATAAAGCTTTCAAGGTTGATCTGCTACAATAAAGCCTTAAATTTTTGCTCACATCTGATAAAAACGAGTAAGTAGGAAGAACAATAAAGATTTCAATTTCACTTAAAAAAAGGCCAGTAGAAACAGAATTGTGTATCATCAATGAATAGTTACTCAATGTTCCTAGAATCATAAAGTGTTTTGGGTTGGAAGGGACCTTTAAAGGTCATCTAGTCGAACCCCACTGCAGTGAGCAGGGACATCTTTAACTAGATCAGGCTGCTCAGAGACCAGTCCAACCTGCCCTTGAAAAAAATACAGTTGTAGTCCAAGTGAACAAATAAAATAGTGTGTACTAAAGAATATGAACAAAACTTACATACGGCAATATTACAGCTGTCAACTGTTCTTTAAGAAAACTAGACAGTGTAAATAATGGCTGTTTCAATTACAGTCAAATCTGCCCTTGTTTTTCCAGCAATTTGGCTTGCCATTGTATCAAACCTATTACATACCTAGTTCTCTAGATATAAAGATCTATCATATTCTCCTACTTCATCTTTTTTATACTTCTACAACACGTAGAAGATATGTATGTTATTGTTAGGATACATCTTTTCATATTATGAAGTAATTGCCATTAATTACAAAGAAAGTGGGACTGAAAAAAAAAGGAAAAAATGTTGTATTAGTACTGGGAATTTAGGAAATAGGTGGGGGGGGGTGGAAGAGAAGGATGACAACTTTGTATTATCTTCCTTGAGATAATATAGTATATATTCCCAGAGAGATTACAGGGCTGTGAACAATTACAGCTGGAAATATTTATTGTCACATAATCTAAATAAAGCTTTCTCCTAATTCCCTGGCTGAGGCTGGCCAAGCCACACCTTTCTGTTTCACAGGTTCTATAGGGTACAGTACAGAACTGTTAATTAGAAGTGAATAAATGGCACAGCCAATGCTTCACCTACTTCTCTTGAGCAAAGGAACTTGTGGGAGACTTCAAGAAACACAAGCTCTCTTAAATACCTCTTTCTACTGAGTACCTCTGGAAAAAGCCACTCCTCCTATGAAGCATTAATGATTACCACAGTTGCAAGGTAAAAGGGTAAATTTTAGCATAGCCACTAAAGGAGTTGGCTGTTGAATAGGTGGGTTGAAGATGGGGAGGCTCTCAAAAAGCACAGGAAAAAAATACAGTAATTCCAGCAGAAATCTCTCACTATGCTTGTATTTCTCTGAATATTCATTACTCACTCTACACCCTCTGACAATATTAGATTCCATCTCTCCCAACAGCAGCAAGTAGAGAGTTGCTAACACATAAGAGAGGAATGATGGCACCTTCAACAGTTTCCTGTCCACTTTTCACCCCATCAAGAACCATTAAGACTATAATACTTAGGGAGTAAAAAAAAATCATCAACAACAAACACAAATGCTTTTGTGCTAGCACTTCAGACAGAATTCTACCATGTAGCACTAAGCAACATACTACTGTTTGCTAAATAAAGTCTAATTCTAGACGTAAATTCTGTTGATGAAGCTGGTCAGTACAGCTCAAATGGGTATGCAGAAAAAAAATCCAATAAGAACAAAATATATATGCTTTGATCTGTTAAAACTTCCAGTCTTTTCAATCAACCATGCCACGCTTCTGTTAAAACACTTCAGACCAGTAACACTAGGGGTTTAGACTTCGCTATATATCCTGTATATTCAGCAGAAACTAATGCCAACAAAGGAAATGTAACACTTCTGGATTTAGAATCACATACACATGCATGACATTCTTTTTATTTAACTCTTTACTGCTTGACAGTTTCCAAAAGGAAAATTAAGCTTTGATGAAGTGTTTCACTACAGCTTGCTTAAGACTGTAAAAGGTTTCATTACAGCAATCACTAAGTTTCTCTATTTTTTTACAAAGTTTTTTGTATGTTATGATTAGTGCTGTACCAACAGATTCATCAGTTGTTGAAGAACTTTTCTCAATTAAGGCCATGCTAATAAGGTAGAGTGTTCCTATTCAGTGTGGGTTTTGTGACTGCCCATTAGCAGATCTGGGGAGAATCTCTGGACCTAATGTAAGTCAGCTCCCTGCAACAAGAGCCACCACTCTACCCTATCTACTGAAAACAGAAGTTCTCAAACTTTTTAGATTGATCTCCCTCTCTCTTCTATAACACTTGCCTTGCTGTGCCACTCCCTCTACACAAATAAAATAATAACCACACCTTTGCATACACCACATCCCCACCCAAGTGATGAGTAAAATTTTATTTCCATGAAACTTTGAAGAAGTCTGTAACATAATCAGTTTTGCAATCCTTATTCATGAGGTGGGAACTATGTTCACTGGTGAATGAGAAAAATGACAGTGTGTATGAGAAACACATCACAAAGCATTCATTTTCAAGCAGAACTGTCTCACAGAGCATCGTTTTGCAGTCATATTTTCCTGTTTTCCTTCTGCCTCCTCTTATCGACCTCCCTCACACACAAACAAAACCAACACAATGAACTCCAGTAATTCACATCACTATTATTCCACCTGGAAATCAATGCACAACACTATAGCAAGATGGGTCAAGCGTCCTCAGGAAAACACAAGTTTATAACAAACATTTCTAAGATAATGATGAGCAAATGGTATCTCTAGTGAATTGGTGCAATAATTCTATTCAGCAATATTTCAAAACTCAGCTCATGAGAAACGTTTTCATAACAGCAGCCTAGTAATTTAGAGAGGCTTTGGATAAACCACAGCTGTTCTTCCTCACTAGCTGAAGAGGTACTATAATGAACTGAAACTAGCTCTAAACACCCATAACAAAATCAAAACAAAAAAGCCACGCCAGGTAACAAATAATTGTATTTTCTCTTCCTTCCTCCCTCAAGTTTACATCCTGTGGGGTATCTGCTGTCTATTTGAGGTCTACTGAAAAATCAAAATAGTTACAACTGTATTCAAATAAAATTCACTTCAGATTCTGTTTTAAACAGTATTAATACAAACAGACAAAAATGCAACCACAGCATTCAATTATGTAAATATTAATAAAACTGCTACATCTGGAACAGAAAATAGCACAAGGGAGCTGACATTAGCAGGGTTTTTTTTAATCCCATATAAGCTTTCATCTCAGTGCCCATTTACATCACGTTACCTCTGAATCTGAAAAACAGCACATCATCAGCAACAGCTTCTATTCAATGCCGAAATGGCAATCTCATTAAAGAAAAAACAAACCAAAACCACAGAACATGAGGTGGGTACCACGTTAAGAATGTTAATATTATTTCTATGTGATTAGCTATCTCTATGACATGGATGATCTCAGTTATGAAAGACGTATCATCAGAAAAAGTGTCTCTGCAAGGGGAGGAGGATGGCTCAAAATCTTTGTCTTGTGGTGTATATATCATTTTGCACTCCCTGCAAAAGGCATCCCACCTACAAACACATGCATTTGTGCTTTCACAACTATACACAGACTTTCCAACTTCATGTTCAGCTTGAGATAAAGATGATTCTGGAGCTGAATGGAAGTTTGGCTGTTAGCCAGGACCAACCCATCACAATCCAAAAATATTAAAGCAGACACCAAGTCTACTAAGATGCCTCCAATTAGTTTGAACCTATAGGCTTGATTTGAATGTAGTGTAACACCATTTGAATTGTAGTGTATGAAACAAAATACGCTTTCTCTGATTTTCGAATGCATTGGCACCAAAGACTTAATATGGAAAACAGATACAACATTTATCACCAGCTTCAATGGATACAAAACATTGGAATCAAATATAAGGGAGGTCACATTTTGTTAAAGAGATTTCTGTCTTCTGCACTGAATGCAAACCATAACCAGTCAACAGAAATGGTTTCTGCACTAGTGCAATTCAATCAGTTTCAAGATCAGTTTATTTACAATGCATTATTATTTAAGCTCTCATTCCTCCACTTCAATCTCGAAAGTGACGAATTACTAATGAACATTAAAAACAATTATCTTGGTATTTTCTTTACAAGGTCTTAATAAATAAATCAGTGTAAGAGTTGAAGGAATGATGGATTTTAAATTCACATGTGGTTATAATGAAAATCTAGTTTGACTACTGCATAACACAACCCTAAAGCACCAGGCAAATTACAGCATACATTTTGTAAATTAAAGACCAATTATGTCTCCAAAGACGCTGTCACACCTTGAGGCAGGATTTCCTACTAATTGTCCTCATTTAAGAAATAGGGTATTTTAACCAATTCAAGACAGCTTGCTCTTCTAGACAGGAGCATATATCCTTCTTTTGTCTGATAGGCTAAGAAGCCCACTGGAATCAGTACTTTCCTCCTCGTGAAAGTACTTAGTGTGATCAACTCATGTCTTAAACATCTCTGATAACACAGTGAGCATCAAGTCTCACTGTCTGGAAGATCTCTTATGACACTGTTTCAAACTGCTTCCACCATCACAACACTTTCTGAAATATTAAAAAAAAAAAAAAAAAAAAAAGACAGGCAAGTACAGTAATCCATGTCTGTTTCATCACTGACACAAAAAAGCAACTATTTTTTCAGTCTTCCTCCTTTCAGCTGGTTTCAAATTATGACTTGCACCTCACTTACTTTACAATCAGTGGCCATCAGAAAAGGAACACATTTCCTTTCTAAACATGTTTATATAAGCTTTTTGGCAAGACTGTAGTCAAATCTTCTCTTCTATGTAAATCAAGACAAGGCTTCACAACCAAAGTTAATAAACAGGTTAAAAATAGGTCAATGAAAAGTAATAGCAAAGGGATTTAAGAAGGTATTTCAGCTTTGCAGCTGACAAAATACGAACTCCATGTCTTACCAATCATGTACAGATGATGATTATAAGCTAGACGGTGTGCCATTGTAATATATCACCATGAAGGCAGGCTGCTGAGCTAAAAACCAAACAAGATCATAGTCCTAAACAGCTATCATACTGCAGAAAGCGTATTGTAAAGGAACTGAACAGCATTAGTTACACAATCCTAAAGATACTTCCTTAGAAATTTAACTTGCTTTTCATTCCTAAACTCTTCCGTCTCTTAAGCATCTTAACAGCTCTCAATAAAACCAGCAACAAAATTGTCACCAGTCATTTTCAAGTTCTGAAAATATGGCTGGAAACATATAGTCCCAAAAGAAACTAGCAATACCATTTACAAGTACATTAGATATCTGCAACTGCCTCTTCTGCTCAAGTAAAACATTAAAAGCAACACCATATTTCAAGGGAAAAGAGAGGCTCACGTTCTTCTTTCTCCTCTTTTAGCTGATGGAGTACTCTATCCATCAGCTACAGAGTTATGTTGTTGCTTTCTTGTTCTCTCTAGCCTCCTGAATCTTACCTTCTTTTCCTATACAGCTGTTTAGATAGAACAAAGACCACTTCTGCCTAGCACAGCTTACAGCCTGTGGCTTAGCAGACTTCTCCAGTCAGTTTAAATCCACTTTTGGGGCTTAAGGAGTAGTTTTCCAAATGAATTACACTACCCTATGAATAGTTTTAGAAAAATTAACAGGGAGACCTGCTGCGTACACTGTGGTGAAAGCAGCGTTCCCCTTCTGTTAAGTATAGCGTGATTGCACTCAACCAGTGCAGTCCTTAACAGCTTCAGTGCCTTTCCCTGTTCAATTCCCATCTGCAGCATTCAGGCAAAAGCCAGCAGGACATTCCCACAATGTACAGGCACAGGTAAACTGCAAACTGAAAGGTCTAAAATGTTTTCACTGAACTACACATTCTGTCTGCTCTTCAGATCACCTTTCCTTTTTATTTAGGCACTTCTTTACTCCTGTTTCAGATGCTGATGCATATGCTCAGGATTTCATCCACAAAAAACATTTTTGGTATGTTTATCCCAGCTGAGTAAATGTCTCGCCCTTCAAATGGTATGCCATGAAAATTGTAAAGCAATAACAGAGTCCTACCCAAGTCACAACTGCATCAAATAAGGGATAAATAGCCCAGTCCACAGGGGAATGCTTCTCTCAGCACATTACACATTTACTGAAGTACAGTAATATCAGTGTTTATGAGTTTGTTACTTGTTGCCAAGACACACTGTAAGCTTTGTATATAGGGTCAAAAGGTAAGTTACCTTATCCTGTGGCTGGTATTTCATACCACCAGTCACTACATTAATCAGTAACCAGGCAATTCAACTACTCAATCCTACCACTATAAAGTGTAAGTGCAAGGTGCACATCTGAAGTAAAGAGTCACTTCCCTGAGCTACTTTAACAGTATACAGATACAAAGACCTGGAATTTGCTGATCAGAGTAATCATTAATCATTTTAGTGATTGCAAAGCAGGGAGCAAAGACAAGAAACCCACCAAAGATTACTGACGTATGGTATAAGGTTGAATAATCACTTCACATGAACAGCTAAGTCATCCAATCTAATAAACGCTGTAGAGCTCCTATTTCAACTAGATTTCAAATGAAGTAAAAAAATGTGTTTAGTGAATGTTTAGTTTTTCAGGTAGAAAAATTTCAGATTACTTCATGGAGATATTTTCATATATTACTTAATGCATAACTATATTTTGCTGGGATTGATCTTTTATTTTCACCACAAAATCCATTAAGCTACACTACTCAGACTATCATAGAAAGAGTGATATTTTTGAAAGCCTGTGTGAAGGTGGCCACTATGCAAGTGGCTCATAACAATTTCTGATCAATGTCTCTTCCCTGGATAGAATTATAATGTTGCATGTTATATATTCCAGCTCAGAAGAACATACAATATAGAAGGAGGCTGCGTCCATCAGCATTTTTGCATCAGAATATGGGAAAATTCAAGGAAAACCTCACCTTCTCTTCAACTTCATCTTTACAACATGGATCAGGCAGACTATACTACCTGAAGTTTTTATGTAGTTCCAGAGACAGAAAAAGGAGAAGGGAAGGACTGCTGTGCTTCCTGTTTATTTTCCCAGCTTCTACTATTTATATTTTTCCAGAGAGATGTAAGAGAATAAATAAAATTTAAAACAAAAAGACACAACACTACTGCCTAAAATTTAAAGGAAGTTATCGATCTTTACATAAATGCTTCCAAGTCTTTTTTAAAATAGCTGCCTGGATTATAGCAAATTTCTTATACATTCAAATGCTAAATCCCTAAATACTGTAGACTGAGTGGATGCAAAGATGTTACTAGAAATTTCACCGATATGAACTTGTTTTTCCAGTTCCAAAGATGACCAGGATGATAACCACCAGTCTAATAGCAACTCAAATGCTTTAAACAATATTTTCCAAGGAAAATAAAAGTGGCTTTTCGCAGTTAATTCTCTTTTCAAATCTATGTCTACACAAACTTTTGTCTACTCCTGTAATCCTCTCTGGTTGCCAGAGTTTAACAAATATTTGGGTCACATTTTCAGTAGAGGTAAAGAAAAAAAAAAAAAAATCTGTTCTAGAGACAATGTAATCAAATACTTTATTTTCTCTGGATGTGATAGGTAAAGAGTTGGGCACATGGAGGCTGCTAGATATGCTTTGAGCTGTGTGACATGAATGAACAATAACTGAGCCTGATGTTGTTTGCCAGTAACGAGAATAATTTCAGTGTTTGGGTCTTTATTCAACTTTAAATCACATTAATGTGCAATGTAGCAATACTGGTTTTATTCAAGTTCTAAAATATTAGGTCAATTGGGATTAAAACCCACAAGTAGCTAAGCAACAAAGATTTCCTTTGTTAAGATAAAGCCAATACTACTGTGTGGTCACTGGCCCTTCATTTCCTCACTAAGTAATTCTCCAGTGTTATCGGAAACCCATGGAAGTTGTTTGCAGCTGTACCCATTTCCTATTTCATTTCAGTCAATGTCCAAATCAGACTCACACACACATGCTGCTTTAAAGGTTAGAAACAGTGTAAAATGTGAGGTAGATGATTTGCCATTGAGCTATTGGCATTTTATAACTTCACACAGTTCTAATGATTGCTAGAGACTAACAAGTAAGACAGCGAGAGCCACAATGTTAGCAAAACTAAAACCCTGCTGATCAATAGCACAAACTTCTAATATTAAAGTAGCATTCTATTTGGGGATTGCATTGTCTTTAAATCAACACTTAATTTGAGGGTTGATGTTACCTCTGTGATGCATGTTTTGAGGTGTGGTATAATATATGAAACAAAAACTGCCACAATCATAAATTGCCACAGGATCAATTCAATGTAAGTACTTCCAAAAACTTAAGATAGAAAAAATCCAGTATAGAAAAAAAAAAAAAAAGAAAACAAGAGAATAATATTGTCAAATACTACTAACCCTAGACAGTTATCTTCAGATTTAGTCACTCAAACTAGGAAATTCCAGAGTGAAGATAGCCACATCATCCTGACTATCTTGCATGTGTGCATTAGGATGCACATACACAGGCTTCACTGGGAGCACAGGACACAGTATGTTCTGAAATGGGCAATTACTTAATGCTTCTGCTGGAATCCCCTATGTAAGAAAGGCCTTATATAAATAGACCAATTCCTACACCACAGGATTAATAATGTCCTCAAAGGAATGTCTGTGGCATTCTCATGATATTGCCCAAATGCTTCATAAATACGAATGAATTTATCTTCACAGCACTCCCAGTCAATTAGCTCATTAAATTATTCCTGTTTTATATGTGAAAAACTGAAGTATAGGGAAACTAACACCCAATTAATTTTGTCATTCTCCTGTCCAGGTTATGAGCCCAAGTCCAGTTTTTGGAGGTATGCATCATTTTCATGTCAAGTTACATTGAAAGCATAGAAAGCTATACTTCTGCAATCAGCATTTGTGCAAATCTCACTCCAAAGTGGTACATGGAGCAACGTCAAGTAACTCCATGCCTCATTTGCTATTGTTTTAAATTTCTGAAGTAAAGCATGGCTTTTGGACAAAGTGTTATTTGCTACTCAATCCCGATTCTTTCCCCAGGCTGAATCTAGTTAGTAAAATAAATGTAACAGCAGCCCCGGAGTAGTGGAAATAAGAATACCAAATTGGCAAAAAGACCAGAAAATATTTCCTACCCGAATACACGGGCGCGGTAATCCAAAAAAAAGTACAAGGGTCTTCCCTCACTTCACATGGATACTTGGTTAGGATTCCAGTTTCTTGCTACAGAGAATAGTACAGAGAATTGAAACTCATTTCATTATGCAAATGCACATATGACCATTGTGCAGACTGCCACTTCCAAGGTGGTATAAGCTTTTTTTCAGGCACTTTAACTCAGCGGTCTTTGAGATCCTAATTATAGAAAGCCTGCATCACTGACTAGAAGCCATATTTTAAAATTGTGCAAGGGCAAACCAATCCATCCACGCGGAAACTGATACAGAGCCTTGGGGAGTTCAGTGAGCTAAGTTTAGAGAGAGTTCAGTCTAATAGTTCTGTTCTGCAGCAATTAAGGATGTTCTTCTTAGCTCTTAAATTTCCCTATTTCACTTATGACTTGTTGAGCTGTTATTGGTGGTCAGTAAAAGGTGAATACCTTCCTTTTAATTTCACATGAAGTTTGCAATCCCACAATTTAAAGAATAAAAATAGAAGAAAAATACAAAAACATAACAATAGAAAAAAAAAATTGTTGACAATGTCACTCGGGGGAATTTTAAGTATACATTTTAAATTGGGGAACTAGTTTGCGGACTACCCTTACAATTCTTACTGGGTGCAACAAAAAGCTCATATTTTATGCTTGTCCCACTCTCAGACAGGAAGAAATGACATGTTTTGATTGAATGCTCTTAGTAAAATGAATACAATAACTCTCTCTTGAATTGGCACTAACAGTTTCTGAATGGTTAATCCAATTTGTATAATCATAATTCATAAACACTTCATAAATGTACACATATATAATGGTATCGCCACCTATTATTAGTAGATGCTCTATTAAGTACAAATTCTACTTGAAAATTTACTGTAACTATCAACTGTCAATACTTCCAATATTCCTCCTCAAAAGCAATAAGCAAACTAATAAATAATACAAATTTATCAAAGACAGAAGAAAAGAATGTTTGTCCACTCAGTATAATTTCGTTAATGTAAAAATAAAATTATTCAGTAATTTAATTCAAACAATACAGTATTCAATTTTATTTTGTAAATACAACCATGGAGTTTACATTAACGATATGTAAAACTTTTCGGTCCTAAAATTAGACTGAAGTTAAATCACTGACTTTGAAGTGAAATAGCTCATTATTCGCTTCCTGAAGCATCCATTTTCTGTCCATCTCATTGCTTTCTCAAACAATACATACCCAAATGCATCCAATGAAATATGGAAACTAGCAACTATGACTATATTGATACTTAAGTTTCTAAGTCTTTGACCCTGTTACAAGGTACTTATAAAATATAAAAATGCCTGAATAACTCACAAGCAAATGAGCCACACTCATAAGAAACAGTGAAATATTACCTAACTACTCTGTTATACATACCAGAATAAACATTGTACATACCAGAAAAAAAACCCTGTACATTGTTAGCTCCAAAGCACAAACCCCAGAACTTGTTTACTGCTATGTAATCCTTTGCTTTACTTGAGTGTTGCTAAAAGCACAAATCTTTTCTGATCCTCACTGCAATAGCTCTAGGGTTAAGTGGTGAGATTAGCCAGAGTCCCAGGAGGTGTGTTCTGAATAGCTATCAAACTCTGCCACCTCCAACTGTTTCCATCTAAAAATATTAAAACGCTTTGGAACTCTACTGTTTTGTCAATTAATTCTGCGTTTAATTACAAGCTATTTTGCAAGAAGTTAAGCAGATATAATTACCATAACTTACACATTTGTCTACAGTTGTGTTCAGGTTGAGCATGAAAGCTGTCTTCGAGCAATTAGTCTTTGCTCTAATTCCTTCCTGCAAATAATATTAACACTCCCATAATATGATAGTGCTAAATTCTATAAAGAGACAGAAAAAGATGGATCCTTGACCCGGAGAGGAGGCAACAACATACTAGCAGCTGAAATGTATTTTGCCCACATTCGCCACATATGTTAAGGATCCCAACACTAGCCTTTTTCTGACTCGGACTGGATGCCACTACAGTCCTCATTTCAACTTCGGGCTGCACAGCAGTCCAAAGTAACAAACTAACACGTGCCTAACTCTCACTCTGTCACCTTCAATGTTACAATGGGACACAGTTAAAGATGTGATTCATTCCGGCCGTATCTCCCCTTTGGCTTGAAGGGAAACCTGGAGCCCTGTAAAGGTTTCTCTTCCTCTGACAAATACCACACAGTACAATAGTCTCACAAGGTCCAACAAGGGTAACAAACTTGCATAAGCAAACAAGACAGGATTTTATCTCACTAATTCTAGTCAAATGTACTTTTCATCTGAGCACTACTTTAATTAACTGAGGGAAATAAAATACACTGTGTTATAACTACAACAATAACTTGTGTCTTTTAAAGTGATTTTTCAACCCCATAACATCCCAATCCTACTGAAAGTGGTTTTACCTCACATAAGATCTATTCATGTTAAACATATTTAATTTCTAATAGACGGAAGAGACTTGGGAAGTTCTAAACATGATAACCTCAGTCAAAACTCGATCACTACATTAGTGCCTACTGTAGATTGATAGTTTCAAACTGAACATGTACAAGAAAAACAAAACAGCCCATTAGATCACATGAAAACCAGTGTCCTATATAATTGGAAGGCAATATAAGTGTGAGCACTAATTAATATCTATTGAACTTATTTGACCGCACTCTGGGAATACAACAGAAAGCACACAAAAAGCTTTCCCTTCTCCTCTGCCCACCTGTTCTATTCCCCTTCTCTCTCTCTCTATGCTTATTATGTCTATCTACCCTTACAATTTTAACAATAATAGGCAGAATTAAATTTACAGTTAAAAAAAAAAAATCACAGGAATAGGTATTTTTAAAAAAAATAAAATTCTCCTGTGGAACATAAATCAGAGGGAGATTGTCATCTTCTCAGTGCTTGTATTCTGAAATACAAACCACACTGCTCTGTCATTAAGTATGCATGTTACAATAAAGACAGTTAAGAAACTCTCTTGACAAAGAAAATAAAAAACAAACCAAACAAACGAAAACACAAACAACACAACACTTTATTAGCTTTCTATTAAGTGTTCCTAACCACTTCACCATCTAGTGTGTTGAGCCCCCTCAAACTCCCTTTCTAACATAAATGAGATCAGCTGTAAGTTATCAATGTGGAAAACTACAAACTGTCTGAAGACAAGTCACAATATACTGCTGCCCTAATTTTTCTATCCATTAAATAAAAATGTTTCTTAATCTCAAAATTTAGGAAAGGGAGGCACGCAACTGTTTTGTTTTAAAAGAAGGTTTGAAAAATATTGCATAATGATACAGAAGGCAGAGACAAATAGGAAAGGACCAGAGAAAAGAGAAAATGAGCTACAGAAAAAATAAGGAAACAGCAACCAAAATTGGTTGTCCAGTTATAAAGTAAAGACTAAGTGAATGCAAGTCGACTTTATGTTCACTTGCAATCTGAGCACTGCCATCACTCAGTTCTTGCCACCCAGCTCACAGGCAATTTTATGCATATTTTTATCAATACCATTGCTTGAGATGAGAAGAAATATCAAAGCAGCAGGCAAACAGTACTTTTCAGAAACAAAAAGGGCAAGGAAGTAAACAGAGGAGCAGATTTTTTTTTTTTTTTTTTTTTTTGCATCATGTGTAAGCAAAGAAAAGACAAACAGAAATAAAACACACAGAGGCACACAAAGTTGCCACATTCACTTTGGAAGACCTTGCAGTTGAATTTTTTCTTGTTTTACTTCTTAAGACTGTCTTTGCTTTGAACGCAATTCTTCTGTAAATATAGTATTTAGATAGAGGGTTTAACTATGCTAAAGATCTTCTGTTGCTATAACTATTTCATATGTCCCTCCTGGCAAGTCTTCACCAGCAGATGCAGCACATGCTGACAAAGAAGATATTGTTAGAAATAACCCAAATAACATACCTGTGTTTGCAGTCACAGCTTTGCTGACACAGCAATTACAGCTGATACAGCACACAAATCTTTCATACCCTGAGCTGAAAAAACTATGAAACAGAATAAAAGCCACAGTATCAACCCAGCCTTCAAATCACATTTTTCATGCAATTTTTGCTCCTTTAAATCTTGTGAAAGTCCCTCCACAAATAAGCAAGCGCTAAATGAATAAGACTTCTATTGCTCCCTTCTACTTACTAGGTTTGTTATGGATTAAAGTCAGTCTTCATCACTACAGCTCCTCTAGTATAAAAACCTCTGGATTCCGAGAGGAAATTTCTGTCTGAGTACATCAGAAGCATCTCCTGTAATCTGTATTGTGAAATAGTACCTAAACGCAACATATGAAGAGCTAAGCTGCACCCAACAGAGCAAAATATTATTTAATTGAAAACAAACCCTTTTATTGCTAGGAAAAATCTGTGGAAAAGACAGCTGGTATATGTACTATTTTCTCTGTATTTATTCAGAAGCAAGGGATGGTAGGCAACCTTTACACTGTTTTCAAATCACTGTGTAGCTTCAGTTAAAATGGATTAATTTCTTTGTTTCCTGTATCTCTGCCCCCCCCCCC
>JAAGNO010030262.1:20338-33507 GCA_033439905.1 Ceryle rudis | reverse complement strand
TTTCTGTATTTGTAATGCACAGTTATTAAGAGGTCACGTGTTTCTTGTATTTGTACTTTCCTCTTAAAACCTCAGTATGTTTTCTCTGAAGCTTTCCAAACAACCACTGAACTCAGTGTCTTTCTTGTCATTACAATACAAGCACACCTGCAAATTACCTTCCAGATTTTATATTTCTTACAACTGCTCTTTCAACAGTTAACTTAAAAAGATAGTCCCTTTGTGGGACAAGTGACTTTGCAGTCAATAAAATGACTTGCACTGCTTAGACACACACTACCTAGGTGGCAGGAGCCGGGAGAAAGGGGGGGTAGACTGACCAAAAAAAAAATAATCTATGCATGAAAATTGGAAGATTGACACTGATAGAAACAGCTTGGACGAAACTAAGCTAAAGTACGCATTTTCACTGTATATTTACTGCACTACAAAAGCAAAAGGACATCGACCAGTCTAGAGGGGAACTACTCTGAAGTAAGCCTTTCCAAAATGTGCATGATGTGGATGTCAGGTACTTTGAACTAACTGCTTCACTCTCAAATCCTCTTCTACTTGTTCATATAACTTACTAATATTGACATAGCCCAAGACACCAGGCTAACTCTAACTACTGTGAAAGCATGGTTACAATGTTAAACCAAAGATCTTACTTTTGCCCAGTTTACGTATTCATGCAAATATGTTGATTTATTCCTATGTAAAATAAAATAAAAAAAACCCACTGTTTACTTACCTGTTTTGGGGTTTATAGAAAAGAACCCCTGTGGATTTCCACTTGTAATCTTGTAGGTTAATTTTTCACTTGAGCTAGAATCTGGATCAAATGCCTCAATCTGAATGACGGATACATCTTTAGGTGAGTTTTCCATGACTTCTGGGTAATAAACTGGTTCTGTGGTCTGAGGAGCATTATCATTAACATCCCCAACTTCTATGTAGATTTCAATGAAAGATGATAAAGGCACAACACCTTGGTCTGTTGCATAAACAGTTAACCAGTAATGTGAAGTAGTCTCACGATCCAGCAGATCTGCAGTCTCAATAATACCTGTTTAACAGGAAGAAAGATAAATATAAAATTCTCAATAAATATGCAGAAGTGTATAAAAGTAGAGTAAGCAACAAGCTTAAAGAAAAAAAAATACAAAAAGTGAATACAAGTTCAAAAAAACTGCCATTGGTTCTACAGTCTGTGGTAGCGTACATAGACAAACATATTGAGGCTAACCTGAAGCCACAAAAAATAAAATTACTACAAGTTTTCAGTAAATATGCATTACAGATATAAAAACAATACATTAACTTCCTTTCCAACATCCTTTGAGATTTATCAGATCAATTAGCACTATTCATAAAAACTATTTTGCCTAGAAGTTTAAATATAATGAGTATTTCACAGTCTTCTGGACTTGAATCATCCTCTATACTCATCACTAATTAGAGTGGATTTTATACCATATTAAACTATCTGATTTAGATGCTCTTGAGCCGTTTAACATTACTCATCTATTAACAAACAGCTACTTAAATATGAAACCTTATCTATGTGTCCAAATGAACTGTTTAACTGAATTGTCTTAATGCGCCTGTTTGGGTTTGCATAGAAATTTCACAAAAAAGAAAACAGGAGTTATATACCTGAAGTTAACCCTTGTAGCATTAGGATCAATCAATGGCTGGCAATGAAAAGCAGCACTTAGCTCAATTTTACACATATAAAATGAATTACCATTTAAGGAACTGCTATATGATTCACAAACTTAATAAAAATCTGTCTGCTGCATCTACAGGAGCTTGTCTGAGCCAGAACTAAATAAAGAATGAGAAACCCAAGTTTTTAATCTACTGTGAAGGAAACATAGATCTACTTTTATAAGCAGCTTATTCTACAGGTACAGTCATAATATTCATGTGTCAAAAGGGTACGTGACATTGTGTAACCAATATGATGGGAGATGAACATTAAATAGAAACACAGAGCCATGGCATAATAAAAACTTTGCACTTTTGTTCTGATCCAGTCCCTCATACAGGTTATCTGATTTAAAATATTTTCTAAACAGAACTTAAAATGAACCTGATACATATCAGGGTGAGGGACAGAGCAAGCTCTTGCAACCATTAATTGTGGTAATCTTGGAGGGCTTTATCATGGCTCTTACTGTTTGCTATAGACATACACCAGACCTAATCGGGACTGGAGTCAAGACCAGTCAAACTATCACCGTGACAGCTGGTTTTGGACTTGGGATACAGCCACATAATATGACTATGTGTGATGTGGCTCTTCTGAGCTCATTTACTCCATACAACATTTCTATGTATCTATATAGTTATATAGGTATGTCAGCAGAACCTCAATAAAACTATACCACTGTGCTTTTACAGTAGTTCTTCAGGAAAGAATTAACTCTAAGTATCATTGCCTTCACACACTCCAGACACTTTTTTTTTAATGCATTATACCAGCCGAGCAAAATCATATAAATACTGAGGAATTACTCATTTATTCATTATTTTGCCTTGTGGGAAGCTGCATTAAGGTCTGATGATGATCATTTGATATTTTAAGGTTTTAATAAGATCACTTCAAAATGTCTGGAGAGGACAGCATCTACTGCGTAGACCTGCAAAATACCCATATACAGCATTTCAAGCAACACAGTATTTCAGAACTGCCACCAGATGTCAGTGTGGAAATTAGTTTTATATAGCATCAAAGGTTTCAGAACTGGGATAAATATGAGGGGCACCACAATTTGAAAATATACATGCATTCATACAGTCTATAAGTTTTAATGAAAGCAAACTGCTGAAATCTCCAGAGGAACATCATCAAAAACCAAGCCAAGGTGTTAATTTTAAGGATACCAGCATTTTACACTTCCAGTCTCTTCACCACAGTATATATATTTTATCTGATGAAGTTTTATTATTAAAAAAAATTTCAATATAACCACAGCACAAATACAGTGACTACCTGCATCATTTCTGATTGTTAATGTACAGAAAATTGCTCTTATAAATGGGCATGCAGCCTTGAGCACCCAGTTACTTGGATTCCAAAAAACCTCCATGTACCCCACTTACAGTTATAAATAGATGGAATAGATGGGTATGTATGCAAGCTGGGAAACTTCAGAGACAGGCATCACACAAAAGTGGACTATTTTGACAATATTAACAATGAAGACTCAAAATAACATTCCTCTAGGACAAAAGCCACACAAAAAGTGACAGGAAGATAAGGAGCAAAAAATTTCCCTTCACCCATTGCATACTGAGAAGGGTGGAAGAGGGGCCACCACACCTAGTCATCCGTCACTACTCAAAGCTGCAGGTATGATGAGGGGACAGATGCCGATCTATTAATATGACTCAGCTTTCTTCCTTTTGTTTCCACCCAGCAATAAAATGAAACAGATCCAGATCCAGTACACGTGCCTAGGGGTAGAAGGGAAGCTCTGAGTACTGAAACTTGAATTTCTTCTAGTTCTGCATCGGCACTTATGGCAGAAAACATAACATATTAAACACATACAACTACATGGAATATTTAGGGGTTTTCCCCTTTTAACATTACTGTACAATCTGACCTTACATGAGTAATTAATTACAAACAACCATTCTTTTCTCATTACTCTACTTGAAATTGCTCCTGCAAGTTTAACACTAAATCTTTCCTGATTTTGCCTGCAAGAACACTAATAGCTTCATCTTTAATTTCTGTGCAACAATAATGAATACAAATGCATGTAAACTTCAGTATTCTAACTATGCCTTCTAAAGAACTCAAGCCCAAAGAAGAATTCAACTGAGATGATTTTTTTTTTTTTTTAAACTAAAGTAACAATAGTTATCCCTACCAAATCACAGGTCTAGAACCAGTCCTTAAAGGTTGTGTGCCAACTTTCTACTTTTGCAGACTATAGTGGCCTATTTTACATAGCATACAGTATTATGCTGCCTTGTTATCTGAAAGTCAGCACTTGCAGAGTTCATAAATTCACCGGCTTCTAGTTCCAGTGGTTCTCAAGACAGCAGAGAAAAATTATGGGAACTCATTTATCAAAGAGATGTAATAAAATGATCTAAGTAAGAGTTATTCTGGTTTTATGTTGCAATTGGCTAGATGCATTAAGCATCAGTAAGATGTTGATCAGTATCATCAGTTTCAACAGCATATTTGGTCTCCCTGAAAGTATTTTCACTTTTTTCTTCAAGTGGTGCAAAGCACATTTAGGGAGTACAGCTGAAGTGCTTGTATTATATCTTCAATGCCATAAAAGCCACATCTCTGCTCTAACTCTTCTCCCATTCACAGAAAAATCTTTAATCAGTGAATTTCCCGTCCGTTCTCTATGCTGATGCAATTTGGTAATTTTAATTTTTACAACCTATTTGCTTTTTAGGTAGCAAGACAAGTACGGATATCTTCCACAGAGCACCACTAAAGAATTTTTAGCATTCATGGTAATCTAAAAAACTTGTAAATACTACTGTTCAAAAAAATACAGTGAAGTGAGGATTCCAAAAACATTTTTCACTTGTCTGGGTATGCAATCTTGAAGCCTTTCAGGTGGTCAGGATAAAAAGAAATTCATATTTAGTCACTAACCACCTGAAGGGAGTACAAAAGAGCTCTGATGGAATGTTTCACAGTTCTCTGCAAGAGGACATCAGAGATGATTTTACAGTGCTCATATGTCTGAAATTTTAGACTAGATACTGCTCCTGCCTGATGCAAGAGGACTTTTCTATCAGTTTTATTAAAAGAAGGTAATAGTCCTAAATGAATAGTACAGAATAGAATTTGGACAGAATTCAGTATGGAGGAACAGGCTGGTTTATGAACACAGCAACTGAGAAAAAAAAAATCAAAACATTAACCCCACTCTCAACAAAGGCCAACATTACTTCCATTTTAAATCCCACAACCCAAGTCACTACAACCAAAGTCACTCATAAAACAAAAATAAACATATAAATCCACCTGAAATCTGACAGTCTTACATAGGCCAATTCTATCTAATTAACAAATGCTCAAACTATAATACTCCCAATTCCCAGGGATGATCCTCCTTAAGTGTGCTTATCCATGAGAACTCTCATTAACAATATTAATGATTCTGTAATGGAAATCAAAACCTGAAATCATTTCTCAGTAAGGCATGAAAATACAGTTCAGCAGAATTTGCCCTGGGAGTGACGTTTGAAACAAACTAAGAGAAATCCCTGGCCTGGAACATGATGCTTGAAATCTGATTACAAACTTAATTAATCTAAATTTTAATAAGCTGGCCAAATACAAAAAGCTTCTTCAGATGCTTTAAAAGCCATCTCTGGGGGGGAAAAAAAAAAAAAAAGACAGTATTTTAAGAATTGCATGAACAAAGGTTTTCATCAAATATGACCTTCAGTGAACAACCAATCAAAATCAAAGTTTTCAAAGTGAGTGGATCAAGCCTGTTACAAACACAGAGGCTTGTGGTCCCTCAACAGCACTAACTAGTCTGACAACAAAGCAAAACAAACTGTCACTTTGTCTTGAATTCTAAACAAACAGTAAGTCACTGCAGTGTAAACTATCACTAAGGTCTGCAAAATCTTTTCAATTAAAAATAAAATTGGTGGGTACGTTCAGCAGTATGCTGCAGTTTTCTACTTCACTCTCTGCTACCTCTAGACAGGCTGCATGTATCTTCCAGAAAGTTGATATTATTTATAAAGTTAGCTTTTTATGTGGACAGGGGTCCAAAGAAACCCAACTTCCAGAAGTTTACAGCTTTCTGGCCAAATCTCTGCTTTACATTTTGTGGAACTTTGCTTATGCCTTCTAATATTAAGCAAATCAGAACAGTTTTCAGATGGTTACTAAAATCTCCACAGTCATACAACCAGAATAGGCCAGAAAAATAAAAACATTTTACAAAGCTGATATATTCCACTTCAACTTTTGATTCCTGACTTCATCCTCTTCTTAAAATAGCATCTTCTCTAACCCATACTTTGCCTTTTGGTGTAAGTTAGTAACAGTGCAGTTTTTCAGTACTATGCAGATCGAAGACAGATGAACACAGACAACTTCCTAGGCAGGCTTCTTGTTCCTATTCATCAGTTCTTATATGTTCTATTTTTGCCATTCCTGCAATACATCTCTCTTTCTTAGGTTATTACCTGCCATGACATGATAAGCATTTTCCTGAGCTGTATAAATACAGAGGCTATAGCAGAGCTGACAGGATAAAAAAGCCACGAAAACAGGAAAGAGCATCTGGAGCAGGAGAAGACACAGTGCTTGTCTGTGTCTCAGCAGTCCCCAGAGGCCTCAAAGAGGAACACATCCATACTCTTTAGTCCTCCTTTTCCCCTTGAGTAACTTCTAGAGGCACAGTCAAATCAGGACAGTTGGCAAGGGCAATCCCATGTGTTACGCATGGGGTTTTTGTGTTGTTGTTGGGTTTGTTTTGTTTCCCCCCCCCTCCACTTAATGCTCCCTGTCATACACATTAAGAGAAAGCAAGGTGATTTGAAAAGCAAACAAACAGAGCAAAACAACAAAACAAATAAAGAAAAAAAAAACAAATAAAAAACCCCAAACAAACACAACAGAAATTTATTAAAAGTTACAGCAGCCACCCACACAAGATAAAACAGACTACAGCAGACTGTATTATTTGATCTGTCAAGTAACAATCATTTGGTAAAACCAAAAGAAAATCAGCACAGTATCACACCGGTTTTTATTCTACACAAACCAACTATCCTCAGGCTCTGAGGGTTCCAAGTATATCCTGCTACAGAGACAAGAAACTATTCAGCACTTAAAATGTCAGTTGAAAAGACCAAAATCTCCATCCTGTGAACTCCTTGAAACAATCTCCTTCTAAAGAAGGAATGGAATGAGATTCCTTTTGCAGAAGTGAAATGTCAGCTTGTCCACTCTATAAACAGGGCAGAATGCCAAGAGAGGCACTGCACTCAACTGTTAAAATACTAAAGACCTGCAGCAGGCAGTTTGAACTTCTTAAAAGTATATACAATCTCTCTTTTAAGAGAAATAATATTTTTGATAAATAAACTGAACTGGATAAGTGCTAGCTTTCCTTACTTGTTTCACATAAGCACTTTAAACTGGAAGCATTACCTGTTTATGCCTCTATGAAACAAAGCGCCACAGCCACCTAGAGAAATAAGATTTGCCCTTCAACTTCATAGCAATTTAAAACTTATCACTGACAATGCAAGCTACGCACATACCAGAATTCTGAAGATTCACACAGACTAAAGTGTACTGTTTCAGAATATAAATAATCCTTGGCTATAGCCCTGAAGGGGAGCAGAAAGTTTTAGCAACTCTTGCTTGCCTTTGAATCACACATGAACGAGAGGTGTTCACTGCTCCTCTCCTCTTCTCCAGGAGCATTCATTAGGCACAGCTAGAAAGACTGTAACCTGGCAACAAACCATCAATGCTGAATTTTGCATAACTCATGAAGAATTCAAATTACCTGCTTGCAAACAAGTCTGAGGAATATGAATGTGCATAACTAGTAACTCAAACTAGGTCGAAATAATGGCATTGCTTCTTTTCAACCACTCAATGATTCCTCTGTTTTGCCTGAGTAAAGTTGAATCTTAAATTAATACATTCTGATTTAGTTCTTGTATGATTTGGTGGGTTTATTTTCTATAGGTATCCTAATTAACCACACTTTAATGTTAAAAAAAAACAACCAAATGAAACAAAATGCAAAGCCACACCCCACAAAAACAGACCCTTGAAAAATTCTGCAACAAATTACATTTGCAAAATACAATTAAGATTTTTCCACATGCACCCCAAAAGACCTTAAATAGTATAATCTAACATCTGTCATCAATATAAACATCCCTTCTAATAGTTACATCTTGTCATGTTTATATTCTACATGTATTTCTTTATTCAGTAAGGTTCTATACAGTGGTCTTACTGCACTTTTTTATGTAACACTTAACTTTGTAAGTACTGAAGAAAAGCAATGAAAACCTTTTCTGGACATTCTCTGAAGCAAAAATTTTAAAAGTTTATCTCAGGAAAAACTAGAAAAAAATACTGAAAATAACATATTGGAATTACAAGTCTTTTGTCAGCATTTATAAAGGCAGATTCCAAGAAAATGGAATTAAAATTTCTCTTTGAAAGTCGTATACATTTCAAATTGTATTGTGTAGTTCCAGTTGAGAAATCACCCTTAGACAGGATCTTTAAATGGAAAGCAACTCGTTGCTGTTTCAAGGTCAAATTGCTCATTTTCTAACAAATTGAGGGTTGGAAAATTTCAAGTAACATCACTAGTGGTATCAGCATCACCACCATCATCATCACCATCTAAATGATGGATCTGTAGTTAATATGCACAAGTTCTTTAATTGGTAGGTGCCATTTTACTATGCAGCTGCAAGACCTTCAAACATGTTAAGTCTACCACTGCTTGCTCTCTTTTCTAGGGACTAGTTATTGCAAATTCTGGGAGGTGGAAGGGGAAGAATATCACTGCAATGCATACTTGGTCTCTAGAGCACACAGACTCTTAACAGATTATAGGTACCATCACCATCAGAACAGAAGTGAGATTTTAACTGAACAAAACCAAACCAAACAAAATAAAACCTCAATCATAATAAAATCATTACCTGTTTTATATCTTAAAATTAACTTCCCTGAACTGTAATGAAATAAATAGCCAAATCCAGTTTTATATCAATACCTTAAGTATATCTGATATGAATATAAATTTTCAAAAGCTATAAATTCCACTAAATAACCTACCATATTTGAAATTAAACCATTTCTTCATATGACACTAATGAAAAAACAGAGAGCACAGTTGGTGAAACAGCCAGACACTATCAGTGTCCAGTCAAACCTGGCAAACTCACTTTTGCAAACACATAGAAATTAAGAGTGCATTCATAGTACAACACTTTTGAAGGGCAAAACCTTGGCATCTAGAGAGCCCCAGCATGTGGTCAAATCCAGACCTTGATGTAAAACTTAAACTACAGAGGAGTTTATACATCACTTCTATGCTATGAACAGATGGCAGTAATTTGAATTGTGTTCGAGTAGGAGGAGAGAAGGGTCACTATTGATCTGTGCTGCATACAACTTATAAACAAGGTAGATACAGGGAGATTTGAAGAAACAGAAAATGAGCAGTAAAAAAACAATTAAGAGCAGCTATCCACTTAAACGACTAGAGGTAGTAAGAAGACCTAGAAGTCAAGATGTGCACAGTTAAAGCTCTGCACCAAATATACTTTATTTTAAAAAATTGAGAAAACAGGTTTTGCGTGTCTTAGTTAAATGTGCAAAGTAGAACAAAACACGGCACAAAACAAGGAATTGTAAATAATTAGACACAGTAACATTTTGATTTCCAGTTCCCGCCACATTGCCTTCTGCACATCTGTGCAAAACCAAGTCAAACAAATAGAAAACACAGTGTTTTCATCAGCTATAAAAAAAAAAATTCTGAAAACTTGTTCTTAAAATTGCCCACATAAAGACTATGCCAGAAATTACGATTCAGTACTAGGTAGTCTGGGCTAAAGGTAATAAATCTGCTAAAGTCCATAAAGATGGTGAATTTGCTTTCAGGAAGTCAGGGGTTGGTGAGGGAGAATTTTTGCAATTAGAAGATCCCTGATGGGGCTGCCTTAGAACTCAACCGATTACTTCCAGTTCACAAAATCTTTTGGGACAATGGCAGACAGCTCCCATTGTCAGCCTCATTTATGGTTATTTTAATAGCTCCAGCTTATTTCTGTCAGCTAGGCTGCTTGTATGTCAAGCTTTCGGACAGGCAATATAATTGCTATACAGAAGAACACTACCATGTTGCTAAAACTCGGTATGGAGAGACATAAAAACCCCCTGATGAGTACACATTAGGGAAATGAAATGTTAACTCCTATGCCAATAGAAAAAATTATTGTAATACAACAACATATGATCTACATTTCTTTGAAGAAAGAGCAAGCAAAGAAAGCTTTGCTGTTAACATGAGCAGTCATTCATGATTTGAGACAAAGCGTGCTCAAAAAACATGACTGCACTACTACATCAGCGTTACAGGAAGTTTATAAAATATTAGTGAAAATGGACAAACTATGAGCAGATTCTGGGCCAAGCACATGGGCTTTCAGTACCCACAAAATCAGTTCCTCTTAGTGTGTTACATGAGCAAGGTTTGCAGATCTGATGCAAATCATTGCTGCAATCATCCATTCCCTTATTGAGGACAGACTTTTGTCTTTAGTAAAGACACAACTGGTTACAATGTCACTGAAATACTATTACACAGCATTGTGAAACTATTTTTAAACAAAAATACTTTGGGATAACACTGTTACAGTATTCAGTTACCTTTAGATCCTGCAGATTACTACAGTTTCATGACTGACAGAGAATTTCTACTGAGATGTAAGTAATTCATAAACAAGTGAAGTTCTACAGGTCTACTGTTTACTTATGAATGTCAAAGACAAAGAAGGAAATTTATTCAATCAAATTTTTTAGAATATATGTGCCCTTCCACGTGCATAACAAATGCAAAGGGTGAACTGCTATGTTAACTTTGTTTGTAGTTATATACACACACAAATGGACACGTATATGCTCTTTAGATCTCATGATTTCACCCTGCAAGATCCCTCACTGTCGGTCTTCCTAGTACTAAGGAACTGTTGACAATGTGAGTGGTTATATTACCACTCTAATAGTTTAACTGGGAAATGGGGAGCCTCTGAAGGGGAAATTCCTCTGCAAACGGCCCCAGGAATTTCAAAACTAACTGGAGTTGACAGATTAACCTAGGTCCCCTTTAGGCAGAAGAGAAGGCTACAAGAAAAAATAATGAGACACACGGGAAGCCAATTATGCATAAGAGCAACACATTTAATTGTACAGAAACTGGTTTGTTGATCCAGAAGGATGCAGCTGTTTAGACCTCTGCAAACTATTAAAATACCTGGACAGTTCTGCAACAAATAAATTCATTTTTTGTCTGCAAATCTCAAAGTTTAATGATCATTTTAAATAAGGAAAATTGATCCATGTACCCCAAGAATCTTTTTCCTGCATACACAGCATTTCTCTCAAATTCCGTTCGACTGCAATTTGAACAATTGAGGCCTATCTCGTATTACTTCCACAAAAGTAACTTTGAAGGCCCGGCAAGTTCAACAGACCAGTCCCACTCTTCCATAAAAAGCAGTTACAGCTGTGCTCCACAGCAACACTAGCTCATGACTAAACCACATGCAAAAAGTTGTCATTTAGCCTGTGTATGTTATTTAATCTGATTTTTGGTTTTGACCACTGCAATTTTGCTTCAAGCTTTCAGTTTCCAGACTATCTTCAGTTGCAGAAACCACTGGTTCACAATGACAGTTCCCAGGCCAGACCTGAGCAAGAAAAGGCTCCGATACCTATGAAAAGGCAAGTAGGATATTGAGGAATACTGGAAATCAGGCTACTACTGTTGTTCATGTTACTGAGCCAAGTAGCTATATACACCCTGGAACTTCATTCCTGTCAACAGAAATGCTGCTCCCAAGAAGATTTATATGTACAAAGAAGAGCTGGTGTACCTGTGGGAGTACAAGTGCTAGGAGAACAAAGCAAGTCAATGAAGTCATAAGATTAAAGCATCTGGGATCCAGCGGCATCAAAAGATATTTTCATCCTTGTTCCGACAAAGTCAAATGTATTAACCGACAAAATATCTATTTATATATTCAGACTTTATTTCCACACATGTATCCAAATGGAATTCCACACTGATCAGTAGCTGTTACACTATTTTTTTTTTAATAGCCTTTGCATATGAAAGGCCATACAAAGAAGTGTGTCTGAACTTGTTCGAGTAAAAACTTGAGGACAGAAGAGTAATGAAGGCAAGGAACTTTGGGACTAAAAAACCCCACATTCACTCTCTTTGGTTAAGATTACTGTATAAAGTAAATGATAAACCCTGCATTTGTAAGAAAATTCTTACATGCACACTTAAGACAATACTTAACATCTAGACTTGCAACTCAAAAACTAGAAATTACTTATTAGCTGTCAAGCATATTCACTTGTAAGTGCCCTGGATGCTTGTTGGGAGATGGGTTAAGTCATTTTCACATAAATAATGGATAACTGCCTGCATAATTTTAATCAACATTTTCTCAAAGAAAAAAAAAAAAAAAACAAACTTACTAAAAGCAGCAGAAATTAATGCAAGTTAACAGTTAAAAAATAATAACCTATACATTTAATTCACTCTTTATTGACTAATAGTAAAACCCGCAAGCATTTGGATAAACAGATCACAGAGTTTGTCTGTTAGAATTTCTACTGCAAACCTCTTAATTACTTCCCAAAACATTTTTTTTCTGAAGGTAACTGCACCTTTAGTAACAATATCAAAGAGAACGAGTAATGTGAATAATTCTGGCAAACAAGAAGTTTGTCACAGAGCCATGATAAGAGATCAACTCTGTCTACACTAGTACACTCAGTGTAAATGAAGCACACTATAATACTGCAGATAACTAGTATACCATTTAGGCACAACATGCATTTTCCTCCTGAACCACTAAAGATCTTCTCCCTGCTTAAGATGTTCAGACTCTGCAGTGCCTGGAGATACAAGTTGTACCAGGTAGCCTTCTCAAATCTCGCATCTGTGCTTGACAGTTCTCAACAACAGATTCTCAAGTGCTGGTCATTATGCTTTAGACTGAACAACTCTATTTCCAAAGGATTTTTCCATCACTCTCGGAATTAAAGCATGGCATATATTTCTTACACCATTTCCTCCTATCATCATATTAGATCAACTTTAACTCCAAATTTAATCCACGTAATCTGCAGTAATCTTGTTCTCACTGTAATCATCACTCCCTTAACTTATTAAACAATATACATCAAAATTGACATGGTGCTTAAGTCAATGACAACTTGACAACTCATCTTTCACTAACTGTTTTTGAAACTTTTCATACTTTCCTCCCCTACCTTAGCTATATCTGGAAGATACAGGAAGTCCTAAATTTCCCTACAAAATTTTACTGTTCAGCATGAACATTTTTAAGGAAGCCAAAAGCTAAGTTGTAAGTGCAACTTCTAAGATTTC
>JAAGNO010030262.1:0-13691 GCA_033439905.1 Ceryle rudis | reverse complement strand
TTTTTTTTTTTTTTTTTTTTTAGTGTGTTTTTTTTTTGGGGGGGGGGGGGGTTCAGGTTTTGAGTTTTTTTGGTTTTTTACAAACCACATCAGAATAACCTTAGAAATTCTTACACTAGAACATTTATACCTCATCCACTGAATAAAGCTGCTATTGCTATATGGGCAAATCACTAACTTCAATACAATGTAATGCAGCAGTACAGAACTCATTGTGGGGTGAAAAAAACCTGATCTGCAGAGACTCAGAATAAATGCAGCACACAGTCGCTACTATATGGCTTTGACAGCAGCATGTTTGAATTATGTATAGTAGAAAAATGGAAATTATTAGGAACTTCTCGGTTTCCTGCCTAAAGGTAAGAGACTTGTTTTGGTAGCCTTCCTAAAGGTATGAGAGTTATTAGGATAGATGCAGGACAGTTGGTTTCTGTTCTAGACAGCACTGCTGGTTTCATAGCTGTCCAGTAGGTACTTCAGTGTTCTGTTCCATTGATGATGGATCCTAGTATTTCATGTTTGCCAATGCCCGACTTCATATTAAAACACAGTAACAGGGGGTGGTAGAATGATCTGAAAAGCTCAAAAGCCAAAGATCACTGAAGAAACAGAATCAGAAGCTACTCCTCATGTATAAAAGTTAATCATATCCTGCATTTTAATTAATGCAATTGCCAGAACACTATAAAAAACCCAAAATGTTAACATGCTCGCATTGTGGTAACAATGCTCTGTACCTTTTAGTAGTATAATTCAGTACTTTGCTTTACATAGATAAAATCCTATTCATTCTCCTTAATGTATTACAGACTTCCCAGCTGTAAATGGCTCTGGTAATATTAAAAATAGGGTCTCATGATCATTAAGCTTTACTGATGGTATTTTATGCACACAGATAGAGCAAAAAATTTTTGAGTCACATCTGACTCAAAAGTCCCCAAATAGGAAATAACCAGAAACTGGGAAACTATTAGAAGGATCATGTATCTGCCCTACTCTTATTCTTCCTTATGCTACTGACCACAGTGTATCGTGAGAGACAGATCTTTGTTCTAATAAATCAGTCATACTCACATCTTTTTAAGTCAGGAAATTAGCTTAATCATCTTAAACTTTGTTGTTACTGTTCAAACAGAATTTTCTTACTCTGTAATACTCACAGTCTAATAACTTGATTATGTGTTGGGCAATATCCTCCACTGCAGAAGTTTAGAAAGCACCTGCTGGCAGCCTTGCAAGTTAAACTAGCTGGGAAGCTTCTGGTACCAGTGTGTTTGCAAAATTCACTGTGGTTTATTAAAATAGTTCAAAAAAAAAAAAAACCTGTCATCAGGGAAAACATTACTGTATAGGGCCTATATGTAACACCCTGTATCTGGGTATGCAAGGGTTGCAAAGCCAACCACTTTAGTACACAACCAGACACTACAAAATTCATCATTCCTGAAACCTCCTTCGTTTCTGAACCTCAGCTTCCAGGATGTGCTCCCAACTTCTATAAACACATATATAAACACCACATAAACACATGTAACAAGACCTTTCTTAGCCTAAATGATCCAGGGCATCTACACTCCCAGAGTCTGCTGGCTCCCTCAGCTATGTAAATTTTGAGCACCAATATGAAAAACAAAGCAAAAAGATGACAACCTTGAAGCAACATAAAAACCAGCTCTCAGTAATAAGCTAGAAGCCCTGATATCTCAAAGAAAGGAGCAGTCTGCTTGGCAAAAATTCTTTGAAGAAGGCCAGATACTGAGCAAAACTAGTAACAGTTTTCTCTCTCTCTCTTTTTTTTTTTTTCTTTTTTTTTTTTTTTAACATTGAAAATCAGTGTGGAAACTTGTTCACCATGCCCTTGTGCTCCCATGACAGTGTCACATCCAGCCCAGGGGGTGACACTGAATGACCTTGTTCACGTATACAACTGGAAGACATATTGGCAGTTCTTTCTATACCTGTTTTTTTACACAGTAGAGCTTCCAACTTTCTTTTGAACTTTGAGAAATGTAAATACTTAATGGAAGTGCTCTATCCTTATAACTGACAACCAAAAAATAAACAGGAATACATCCTTCTTTTCCCTGATGGGATGAGAACTGGGACAAGAATGAAGAGGTTTCATTATTACCTTGGTCCCACATAGCTTCTGCTTTAGGTTCTTCTCCAGCAAGTACTTTCATCATTCCTAAGAACTTCTCTAAACAGCAGTAGCAGCATGGTATTGATATGATTTATCTCCCTTTTACTGCTCAGCACTAATGAGATTTAGATGGTGCATGTGGGTGTTTTTTGTGGCATACTGGGATCTGCATCAACTCAATGCATTTGATTATTAATACATCCCAATCTGCTCAGTTCCTTAGGAAATTCTTTGGGAAAATACTTTACAGATACTTTAGTAGGCAATTTATATAGCCAGCTGATCATCTAAATTTGTAGACTTCAATGTAGCTCACACATAAAAAGATATCTTAAATTCCAAGTTTTTCTGAAAACAGATACCTAAATGATAAACAAATTGCTTTGCTCTTTAAATTCACTGGACAGAAATCTTGTTTTAGGATCCCCCACTGTTATAATACGCTCAGAGTCTCCATTTATTATGTAATTTTAATTTTATCTCTGCACAGTAACAGTCACAATGCACTGTTATACTTCTGAGTTATTATATATTGAGCAACGATCTCTGATCTCCTTCCCTTACCCATTTGGCTTCCAGTTAACAATTTATAAGCTGGAGATCATATGAGGTTGAAACTCAAAATGATCTCATTAGTACCATTTATTTTCTTTAGTCATACTTTCAATCTCTATAACTTCCTGAGGAAATGAGTTTCATGACTTTATTACACTTCATGGGAAAACACTTCCTTTTAGGTTGGTTACCTGTTAACTGTGTCTGCCACATTTCTTGCATTGCAAAAACCTGACAGTGATAAGAGGAAGGTGGTACAGAAGCTATTGTAATTTTATAGACTTTCATCATCTTGCTCTCCTCCCTTTTCAGGCCAAAGAATACTTTCATGTAAGTTAAAATGTAACTGACTGCCAAAAATCATTTTTTTCTGTAATACAGAGATCAAGCACTAGTAAAATTTCCTATCTTTTAAAATGTAAAATTAAAAAACAAAACAAAAAAAACCCATCACACACCAAAACAAAACCCCACAGCAACACCAAACAAAAAAACCCAACCACATTAACATGGAAAAGATAACCTAAAGGCTGGCAAAAATTCCATGCACGGAACCAGTTATTTGATGTTTCTATCATCATCAGTCATCTAGTCTTTCTGCAGATGTGATTGTTGTCCTTGATTCCTAAGAAGTAAGGCACAAAAGGATTCCTCTCAGCCACTGAATTGTTAGATATTTACTCCAAATAACTTCCTAAATCCAGTTTATCCATCTTTGAACTGAAAGTGCAGTATGATGCTTTCAAAGACCACAGGAAGAGATGTGTAGCTCAAGGGTAAAGTAAGAAGTGCCCTTTAGCAAGCTGAAGAAGTTACCATGTTGCTTGCCAGATCTCTTTCACAAGTTCTTTAATGTGCTTTCTTTTTTAATTATCAGTTTGTTCTCTGCATCAAGGCCAGACCATTTTGAAAAACATGACCGATATTCAGACACTGAAGTATAAAGAGTGCCTTCTGTAACAACTCTGACAGCTTCTTAGCCAAAACCAAAACAAAACACCCCAAGACAAAATTCAAGATACATTGATAAGCTTGTAGATACTCCATGTACTTTTTGGTGCCTTCAGATCAACATACGATGGAAAAAAAAACCCCACATCTACTGAACACAAATACACACATTATTCTCCTAAGCAAAATTTGTTCACAACAATTAAAAACCTCTTCACCATCATCCCCTCACCACCAAATCCCTCTATTTTCATCCCTGAAGAAATTAAAACATTAGATATCAGATATGAATATACACTGCCTCTTCTCCTGTCTTGAAAATACAGAGCCATTGTCCTGGAAAATACTATTAAATAGAAGCTGGTTTTGCCAAGTTCTACCAACTTAGTAAACCTGGCAGATGAAAAAGAACTTGCTTAAACTAACACCAATTCTTCAGTAAAGCAAACTGGCCTTATGCAAAGAGTAAAGCACCAACACATACAGACAACTGCTTCAGCCACAGTAGCAGTGTCACAAAAATACCTATTTATGTGTGTGTGGACAGGCACACATGCACATAATGGTGTCAAAATAAATGTATTTCTTCACTTTCATTCTTGTCACTGTTATCTATCACTTGAACAATAAATTGGCAAACTCAGATTCATTTTGTAGGACAACTAGACACTTTCCTAATGATAACACATAGTAAACTTGAGTGTGCTTAAGTCAAAAGAAAGGCATAATGATATGCAAATCAGTACTCTGCACACGTACCAAAAACCTAGGTAAATCTACTAAGTGTTGGAACGTAGTCGATTCTCCATTTTTAAAAAATCAGTTCCACAATTTTAACTATGTGATTAGTTAAAAGCAAGACTAAGAGAAACAATGATATATTTCAATCTCTAGAGTTGGTTCTTTAACCACAAATTATATTATCTAATAACTGACTTTCTATAGAACATAAAAATATTGCCAGTAACATTTTGTTCACCTATACCTCAAAAAGTAAAGTGAGTCTGTATTACCCACATTCACAACTGTGGTAAGAATATGGAACACACAGAATGGCTACTGAATGAATCAGATATCATTGCTATTTTTCATTCTTAGTTGCAGGGTTTTTTTCTTCCTGTAAGATATCAATCACATCAGAATTTACATACATATAACCCACAGCCAAATTTTGTACAAGACTCCTCCTGAATTTATATTAAGGGGCTTAGACTGTAGCACAGTATCAATGTTTTGTCTTTACTGAAGACATATATGAATGAGTAGCTACACATGTAGCTACTACCAAAATGTAAAAGTCTGCACTAGAATTTTATTGAAACCATAATTATGTCTCTTCTGAATACAGGACACTGGAATAATTCTCACAGTTGCTCATCAATTTATGCATTATTAATGAAATAAGTCAACAGTTCAGTCTGCTTCACTTATATGAGTTTTTAAAAGCTGCACCTATGCTTTCTTTGACATCCTTCCATGAATAAGGCACTGCTTACTAACTTACAGATGGGCACCTGTAACAATTCTGAAAGATAACTACCAAAACCAGCACACATGGCAATATCAGAGCCATGCATACCTCTAGTAAAAGAGGCAACAGATGTCACTTAAGATTTAAAAGCATGAAAATCTCTGCAGAAAGCAGTTTGCTGCACTAGCTTCACAGTCCCACTGTCCACAAGACAACAGTGTTCAGAAGAGGCAGACCTTCATTTTATATCAACAGTATTTTTATTTTTGCCAGCTGGCATAGACTTTAAGATCTAAGAATGGCTTTAGATAGGCTGGAGAGAAATCAGGACAACAGAGAAAAAATACTTATCAAATCCATACATATGATTTCACTGAAGTGGCAGACAGAACTATACACATCTTTTTGTCCCAACAGGAACATCTGTGTCAATGCTGCTTCTCTTACCTCTTTGCTGGCATATGATTTTATTTAAAATATAAAAATAACAGAAAGCCACCTTACCTTTTTCTTCATCTATCCGAAAAACTCCTATACCAGATCCATCTCTGATAGAATATCTAATCTCCCCATCTCGCCCTTCATCTTCGTCATAAGCAGACACTGTCATTACTGAGGAGCCAACAGGGGCATCTTCTTTTATAAAGCCTTTATCTGCAAATACAGGGAACTGCGGAGGGTGCAAGTTTTCATTCACGTCAATTATCTCAACCTCAACGTAACACGTAGAGGACAATGAAATGGGCTTTCCTTTGTCCTTGGCCCGCACAGTCAAATTATAGAGTTGTTTCTTTTCATAATCCAGTCTTTGTACAATACGTATTGCTCCACTTAGTTTGTCAACATCAAAGGTGCCATCTCCATTGTCCAAAAGACTGTATCGTACTTGACTTGACTGGCCTAAATCAGGATCATAGGCTTCTAGCCACATAATAATAGTACCCTCAGGAAGATCTTCTCGAATTTTCACATGATAATTTGAAGGAATAAACTTAGGAGGATTGTCATTAACATCTTCTACAGACACTTTCAAAATAACTGTTGAAAATAACTGAGGTTCTTCAGCAGCTTGGTCCCTAGCCTCTATTTTCAATAAATAGACATGCTGTTCTTCACGGTCCAGAACCCCTACAAGTTTCACAACTCCTGTCACAGCATTAATAGTAAACTTGTCTGTATCTGTAAGAAGAGTGTATCTCACTTCTCCATTAGCCCCCAGATCTTTATCAGTAGCTTCAATTTGAATTATTTCATTGTTTGGCTCTTTGTTTTCACTCACTTCAACAAAATAGCTGTCTTGCAGGAACTCCGGTGGGTTGTCATTAGCATCCAAAACTGTTATATCTAGAAGATGCCAGGCAGACTTCTGTGGTATTCCAAGATCATAGACAGTAATATTTAGAGTATATTTATCTTTTACTTCTCGGTCAAGGGGAGATAATATTTTCAGCACTCCTCTTTCCATATCAACAATGAAATTACTATCTTCATTACCTCCAGAAATGACATACACTAGCTTTCCATTGAAGCCAGTATCAAGATCAGTAGCATTCATAAGCATTATGCTGGACCCCACAGGTTGGTCTTCTCTTACCTCAATGCTACTGGGGAGAGTACTTCTAAACTGAGGTGCATGCATATTCACAGAGTGAGTGTCGAAGAAAACATCCTCAACTTCTCCACGACTGTGTAGTTTATTTGCTTGTAAGAGTTTCTCTGCAAGCATTTTGGCAACACCAGTTTCTTCACATTGCAAGTTGACCGGTTTGCGACTCGTAGCTACAGTTATGTTGATATACAATGGCTTTGCAAAGTTTTCCCCATCTGTAGCTGTAATTTTCAAACTGTGAAAAGACATTTTAGCACCTAAGCCCTCTATTAGAGACTGTTTGAGTGAAAGTACTCCAGAATTTGGATTTAGGCTAAATAAATCCAGTTCATTTCCAGATTCAATTTGGTATCTCACCAACTGGAGCTCATCAGCATCAATAGCAGATACAGTTGTTATTTGTTCTCCAACACCAAGATCCCTGGGGATCGTTCCCTCACAATTTATTTTCTCAAACAAAGGTATGTTGTCATTCAGGTTATTTAAAATAATAGTAACAGGAACTTCAACTTCTCGACGATATGGTATACCCCAGTCAGAAGCTCGAATCCTTAAATTGTAAACCCTTGGCATCAATTCATAATCCAAGTCTTCTGAAGTACTAATAATCCCACTGAAATGGTTAATCACAAATGGCAAATGATTTAAGTTTGCAGTGCTATAGGTCACATAACCATTTTCCCCTTCATCAGGGTCTTTTGCACTTACTCTCATGATGCTTGTACCTATTGGCACATTCTCATCAAAGGAGGCTTTATAGGATGTCTGAGTAAATTCAGGAGGATTGCTGTTCATGCCCAGTACCTTAATTAATACTTTTGCAGAAGCTCTTCTGTCACTTGTTGCAACTTCAAGTTCAAAATGGGATGCATATCGAGCTTTTATGGGTTCTAAAGTGGTAATAAGACCAGTGTGACTGTTTAAATTGAATTTTATTTTGCCTGGTGTATTTTTAAATACATATTTTAAATGTGAGTAACTAGGCAGAGCTTTCACCATTACCACAGGTGTATTTGGAGGGGCAAATTCACTTATTTCAGCTCTATATATCTCTTTTTCAAATCTGACAGGACCAGCCTTAAATTGTGGTGATGTCACATGAACAACTTTTACAGAAGAGAACTGTGGAGGATTTCCTTTATCTTTAGCTTGAAGCGTAAGATTGTATCCAAAAGGGTGGCTCTCCCAGTCAACCGGACCAACGGCTTTTATTCTGTATTCTTTACCTCCTGGAACAGACCTCACTGTTTTGAACTGTTGAAGCGGATCACCTGCAACAATGTTTAATGATGCTATTTCCCCATTTGAACCTTGATCATTGTCCTCTACAGTTACAATTGCATACGTTGGATCTTTGTCCGATTCTGATGGAGTCAATGTAACAGCTGTAATAACAGGGGCATATTCATTTGCTTGCTCTACATGAACAGTTAGTTTTGCCATACTGCTTATGCCACTGCTACCATACAGCTTCAGCCCACGGTCCACTGCAAGAATTTCCATCTCGTAACGCTTAGTGTCTGAGTAGTCAAGTCTACCGGTTAGGACTACCACTCCACTAGTTGGATGTATAGCAAAAACATCTGTTCGTTCTTTAAAGCTATAGTAGAATTCTCCATTTGTTCCTATATCTGCATCTGTTGCACTGACTCTTGCAATGCTGGTCCTTATTGCTGTGTTTTCAGGCAAAGAAACGCTGTAAGATGTTGGAGAAAACAAGGGCCGCAAGTCATTTGTATCCAGTACCTGTATCCTGACCTTCGTGCGCGTTTCAGCATTTGTATTTTTTTCAACTGCTTTAACAGTCAGCATATAATGGTCTTTCACCTCTCTGTTAAGGATAGCCGTGTTTCCTCCCTTGGTCCGTATTCTCAAAAAGCAAAAGTTTCCAAGAACATATTCTTCAGCTTTGAACAAGTTTTCATTATCACCAGAAATGATTTTGTATCTTAAGTCCCATAATGGATTTGTAATGTAAATGCCCATTTTCACTGGATGCCCAACATAAGTCTTGGCTGCAGAGTTCTCATATACGGTGGCATTATACTGTACTTGTGTAAATTGCATTGGTGGAGCATGATGTGGCCTTTGATCTCCTTCACAGTTTCCAAAATGCTGCACCAGCAGCAAGAGCAGCAACAGCATAGTCAAGTATTTTCCCATGGCAGCAATTACAAAGGAACCCTAAAAAAAATAAAAAAAAAAAAAAAAGAGAGAGAGAGATGTGTTAAGACCTATCCTATAATTGCTCAAATATTATTCAAATTACCTTGATCCTTAATTTAGAATTCATGCTTGAAAGAAAACTAGGAGTGCACACCTAGGACCACTTCTTCATCTGGGTTTATAGCAATAGTCTTTACTCCCCAGAGTCTCAGAGGTTAACAAACAAATCAAAGCTTTTGAATGCTTTCTCAACAAGACCAAACTTTAAACAAAATCTTAATGGAAAAATTTCCTTTCAGCACACAGAAAGCAATCTAGGTTTGACTTGATTACTTTAAGCAGGACAAGTTATTTTCTTTCACCTTTCCCTGCTTACCCTAAACATTCTTCCCTTACCTCTCCTTTAGCATCTTCTTCCCTGGCCAGTCTGTTATACAAGTCATACTAGTTCCTAATCACACTGATTCCGAACTGTACTCTTCTTTCATTCTCCCTGACCTTTTCTCCCACATTTTAGCCCTGTTTGTCCTCACTCTATGTCTGGCTAACAGTCTCTCCTCAGTGCCTATCCTCACACTAGTTCTGTTCACCTCATCTCAAAAAGTATTACATAATGTTATCTCCTTCCTCCACTCACATTTTCTCTTAAGAGAGAGTTTTTTTTCTCTCTCCCCTAATTCCTACCTGCTCAGGTACATACATGTAAGACCTCACTGGCTGAAATTCCATGGATTGCCTCTGTCCACTAGAAAGCATTAGAGCAAATTAATATACTTGTGTCAACAGTTCACTCCAAAACCTCAGAAGAAACTAATTCAGTCACAGCTGTTAGTAAGTCAATTATTTTGAGAAGAATTTAAGACTCAGATCCACACGAGTTATAGGAACTACTGGAGAGGAGTAATGAAAACTTAGCTATTATTCTTTCAAAGATAACCACCAACAACAAACAACTTGTGTGTGTCTGTATTCCAAGCAGCAATTAAGTTACAAGGTTAAAGCCGTAACCATAGCAAACAATAAAAAGTGAATAAGCAAACAATAAAATGTGTATGAGCTTTTAAAAGTGAGTCACTAGCTGGAACCACCACTTACAAGGTCTTAAAGTTTGATGAAGTAAAGGTTGGGAGGGCAAATGAGCATAAAGTTGGAACGGCCACTATTTCAAAGGGTTAACAATATTATCCCCTGTCTACACTGCTTCCCAGGCTATAACTTATCCTAGGAATAAACAGACACTTGGGTCTCCAGGACTTCAAACAAAAAAACAAAACAAAAAAACCTCAACCAAACAAAACAACACAACAATCAAAAATCCTGCAATAAATAACTAGTATCAATACTTCCAAAACTCTACATAGTTTAAGAAGCCATTAGACTGTCCTAAAAGACATGCTAAGAAATTAGTACATCATTTTTAGGTAATCAACAGAAACAAGTCCTTTTACTCCACCTTGCTAGAATTTTGAAAGCTATTATCAAAAACTACTTAATGATCAGATCTTTCTCTCTTTTATCCCTCTGTCACATGAGGATTTCTTTAAATTAAAAATAATAATAATAAAAAACCAAAAAAAATGCTGAATTCCAAAACCAAGCTTCACCTCTGATGCTATGGCATCCCCATAACTCACTGACTATATCTTCTATCATTTGCTTCTCAGATCTTGGGGCGGATGAGGCACAACATGCACTATGATGCATTAGACTGCATTAACATATCCAGGCTCCTCCTTAAAATTCAAGATTGAACACATGTGTAGGTTTTACTAGTACTGTAAATATTTTTCTGTGCCATAATACCTTAAGCAATTTTTGCTTCTTTTCTGTAACTTTCAAGTGGAGCTCACTCAGAACTGGCAACAGGCAGCCTATTACACAATGATGCAAATACCAGCAAGGGAATCCATTCCTCAGCAGCAACTTCTAAGGTTTGCTGAGTCACAGTGAAGAGTTTAAGAGCATCTCTCAACTGAATAATTAACCATGTTAGATAAAAAATAAGTTAGTCATTTCTGTTACATGACACTTTTCCCATCTTTTCACATTTTACAGAGCTACTAGGAACAACAATAACAGAAAAATGTTCGTCCAGGGTTATCTAAAAATCAACATAATATAATCTTGATAAATATTTAAATTATTAAACAATGCCAGTTGTAAAGACTACTAAGGGAAAGTATGAAAGTGTTAAGATAAAATGATAACATGTTATAAATTCAGACGGCTCATTACAGTAAGCCAAAATGACTGAATTTTAGAAACATTTTAGCCAAAGGCTACACTTTGAACTCCTAATTTTTTTATTATCTTTGGAATAGGACCAGTTTAGGATTTTCTGCATCCATTTTCAACACGTAAGGCTTAAGAAAACATCATAGGCCTATGTTTTTTAAGAAATGCATGCCGTATTTATTCTGAAAAGCTACTTTCAAATGAGCTTTGACTTCCTATTTGGAAATTAATGTTCAGATAATTTTTACATATATGCATTTCCAGATCATTTTTATTTATGTGCTTATTTAGAACTGGGATACATAAAATTGGAACTGAGCAGCAAAGCTATGTTAACGAAATTATTAACACATCAACACCATTAACATAAATTGTATATGGGAAAAGATACTTCACACAACTTCGAAAAACGAACCATCTTTACATCACAGGTAAAAGAAAAGAAACAATTTTGGGGGTGGCAGTCCTCGAATTGGTAACTTAGAAATGAAGATGTTTTAGATAAGATCACTATCATATAAAAGACTTTTTCTTTTAGCAGTATGTTCACAGTATCTAGACTTCGTTTATGAACAAAGTTTTAAGTTTATAGTTTGACATTTGAAAGTTTTAAACATAAGACACAGAATGCAGTAAGTGGGAATCTCACTGCCCAGCAAGCCAACAGAGACAAAACAAGCTTACCTTCTACATAATGTACCAACAGAAAGCATATATTGAAACTTACTCCCCCAGCAATAAAATAAAAGTTGCAGGTGGAAAAAGAACCTAAACCAGGCCCCATGGCCCAAGTTGTGATGAGTCTTAGTCCTATTGCTACACTTTTTCTACACACAACATCTGACAGCTAAGTCCAGAACGACCTACTGCAAGACTAAGCTACATGATTTACATTAGCAGAATGCGACTGTGAGCATGGTCTGCTACACTGCTCTAGGACCATATCAGAAAGCATTTCAAGGACTAAAAGAGGCTCTTCAGTGCTTTTCTACAACAGTTACTGAAATCTTTCACCAACTTTTAGCAAATCTGGTGGCAACTTCCCCCATATGTACACAAGCTTCTTTGATTTGTAATGTTATTGACAGTAAAATGTCTCCATCAATCAAAAGATCACCTGTTTAAAGGTCAGTTTTGATCAGCATATGCGACTGATGCAGTTTGTCACAAAACCACTGTGAAAAGTTATTACTGCAGTAAATAAACTGTCATGACATGGTTCCTATTCCAGAAGTCTATGAAAGATTGTGCAGCTTTGTGGGCTGTACTAACTGTAGTTACACCTACCTTTTCAATTGCTTAAAAGCAATTATTTAGGTAGTCTGATTGGGGAGAAGAAAGAAAAAAAGAAAAAAAAAAAAAAAAAAAAAAAAAAAAAACCAAGCACATTTAACTGTTTCAACAAGCTCAAATTTCCAGTCAAATGTAAAAGTGTCTTTTGCTCTACTGGGAGGTAGGGTGTCTGTCTGTTTTGGTATTTAGAAAATTAACACATGATGAAAGGGTATGGTAACATTACTTCAGTAAATCTAGTAAGTTATTCAAAAAATGTACATTGTCTCAGAGATTAACGTAAGTTTAAACTTGTGACTAAAGTCCAATAAGTTTTATGCTTGCATTCTCCATATTATGAGTTAATCTCATACTTTATGCTTTAGAGATCTTTGCTGTTAAAAGCAAAATGCAGAAGCTCTATTCAAACAGGACACAAAGATTCTGAATCCTGAGTGAAGCAAAGTTTCACACAGAGAATTTTGACTATTTCTCTGTAGGGCAGTTACACAGTAGTGTACCTAATACTGAACTCACCAGTTGTTTAAGGAAAAGCAGACCTCCAATCACTGTAAATGAGCTTGACTGAAATTTAACATGGCACCTTAAAGTTTGTGACAACAAAAAGTTTTATTGAGCTTGAACTCAGTGTTAAACTTAAAAAAAAAAAGTATTTGAGGGTTTAAAGGGACTTTGCTTGCTTACTTGCACTGATCGCAGTGATAACTTAGCCACATAAACTTATTTTGCAAGCTATGTTATAAAAACCAGGAAACTATCCTACTACTGGAATGACTACTACAGTCTCCTAATAGAGAAAATGTAGGATTTCACAGAGAACAAAACAAAAACTTAAAAATGAAGTCGTATTCAGCATAAAACAATTTTACTCACTAAATAGCTGAGTATTAAGTAAATAGGAAATGCACATCTACTACACAGCATTCTTCTGCAGAAAGACAGCAGAGAATACAGGTAATATTCCCCATGCAACTCCTAGGAACAACTTGCATGCAAGTAGTTTAAGTTGTAGGAAACCTGCTGTTAGAAAACAGCATTTTTAAATTTCTTAATCCGTTTCAAAAAAAAAAGAAAGTTTACAACAGGGGAATATTACCAGCGGTAAGACACACCATCACTTACTGACATCAAAAGCTTAAAAGGCGCACCTTTCGAACAAAGCTTTGTGTTCTTTCGACTGCCGCGAAAAGTACCTCTCACCTCAGAACCCCATGCAGAACCCCGGGCTCTACTCCTAGCCCACCACCAGCTCATACGCATTGGACCTC